>DF243164.1:0-46608 GCA_000507305.1 Breviolum minutum Mf 1.05b.01 | reverse complement strand
GCTGTAGTACTCCTCCGGAATTGCCTGATATCTCTTGTTGAGCTTCTTCACGTCCACGCCTTCTGGTAGTTGGTCTTCACGATACGGAGGAAACTCATCATGTGTAGTTGCGGCCAAAATGGCCTTCTCACCGCAGGGTCGCTCAATCTCAGTGCCGTTGTCGTGGTTGTCAAGGGTCTCGTTGTGCATCATGTCGTGTGGTGTCTCCAACACCTTGTTGTTGAGATCGTGTCCGTTCTCGTTCTCAATCAAGTCCTTGATGTCCTTCGCCTCGGTCTCCTTCTCGTCCATCTCAAAGCGAACTTCCTTCACCTTGGGCTCTTCAATCTCTTTGCCATTGTTGTCCTCCGTCTCGAAGTGCTCACAGCCATGTTTGCAACCATCACTATGTTCACCCCGGTCGTCTTCTGTCTGTGTCATCAACCTTGTAGACGTAGAAGACGAGAGGAAACAATGCTTGACCCGAGGACAGACATCTTGCCATCTTCGGACACTCTCTCTTGCTACCTTGTTGCAAAACAGGGTGATCTCCTTCTTGGTCTTCTCCTGTACTCTGGTTGCGTCATCGAAGTCCGTGGCCAGCACATAGTGACCAGAATCGGTCAAGAGCAACCTGAACATCTTGACTTGACCATCGCCATCATCGCCTCGAGAATCTGCTACCAGTAGTCCATCTCCATTGTCGAAGTAGTTGGCGAAGATGGTGGCGTTCATCTTTCGAAGCGAGGGGTTCCCGACCAGCGCCGGGCATAGACTGCCTTCACCTCCAAGCACTTCACCAGTAAAGCTGATCTGGTGACCACCAGACGTCAAAGGAACTGTGATCTCGCCGAGTGTCTGGTCGCTGACTCCACTGATTCCTGAAACAGGTGAAGTCTTGCTCCTGTTGATGGCCAACTCATCATCTTTCCCTCTTGATTTCACACAGTGCTGAATCAAGTCACGGAGTGTCTCAGAACCAATCAGTCCTGAAGCAGCACCGGGATCGATGATGAGGCCACGGCGTTTCTCACCGCGAACTGCAAAGTACTCGGCCATCTCCTGGTAGTGGTAGTTGAAGGCGAAACTGAATGCAGCCACGTGTGATTTGTCCTCTTGCTTCGTCACCTCGCTCTCTGATGAACTCGCAGTGTTTCTTCCGAAGGCAATGATCTCGGCCTCCGGCGGTGTGGCGATGTTGAACTCCTGGGATCTCGAAGTTCTCGTCGAAGAGTCAGGGATGCCCTCCGCGATGTCCAAGCCGCCACGTGTAGATGACGTCCATCCATGCCATTTGCCATATCCTTTCTTGCCTTTCCCTTTTCCTTTAGGGCGGTACTTGCCCTTCGACTTGCTCTTTCCTTTGCCCTTCGGGTAGTAGTTCCATCGCTTGCCATAGCCCTTGTAGCTCGACTTGCCAGACGATGGATAGCCTTTCCCTTTTCCTTTTCCACCGGAACCCATTGGACAGTCTGCAGCTCGATGCCATTTGCTGCCACAAGTGAAGCAGCCATCATTGAAGGAACCACCTTTGCCTTTGTTGCCGTAGAACTCTTCAGTCGCCTCGGTGGTTGCATCTTGTTGTTGTTGTCCTTGATCTGCTGCAGCTGTGGTGGATTCTTCTGCTGGATTGGGTTCTGCATCTTCTGTCCAGTAGTCACTCCAATCGTTCCAGCCTTGCCATTCTCCACCATCATCATACCACCAGTAGCCGTCGGACTCGTCCATGTAGTAGTCCCAGGTCTCCTCATCATTCTGGTGGTAGTCGTACCATCCATCGTAGTCATAGTCGTCGCCGTAGGTCTCTTCATTCTCATAGTACGACTGGTTGTGGAAGACATCAGCTTGGTCATGTTCCATCCTGTTAGGTGACAACCTCAAGGCCAGCTGTCTCGCTTCAGCAAACCGCTGATAGTCACCACCAATCTGCAGCTTGATGTCGTCCACCACCTTCACCGGCAAGCCGCTGTGCTTGAAGAACAGGTAGAACTTCGCCACGTCGTTCAGCTGAAGACCTGCACGATCCGTCGCCTCATCAAGACGTGTCTCAAACTCCACGCTGTACTCCGGCAACGTCATCTTGCCGCGAACCAACCCGAAGAACTTATCCAGGCTCTGAGTGGCCAGGTCCTGATCCTGCTGGCCGAAGGCGGCTCTCAAGGCAGTTGTCAGGAATTGCACCCCGGAGGGTATAGCTTGCTGGATGATGACCCCCGTGGTTGGGTCTCTCACCTCTTCTACTGACAACCTCACCAGGGCTGAGTCTCCGATGTCGTAGGTGCCGTCAGGACGTGGCACCCTCAAAGACATCGCGATCTTCGCTGCCCGGCCGTAAAGTCTCCCCGCAATAAGCGGGCCCACCAGTTCATCTTCAACGCTGCAAACCCTGTACCATAGGCGCAGCTTCTCAAAGTACGTCTTCAGTGGGTAGGCAGGATCGCCTGGATTCCAGCCTGGCGGCACGTCCCGCCGGTACTCCTGCAGTGGCAGGGCCCCGGCATTCGTGGGTGGCTGATGCATCTCTTCCAGGTAGTAGGTCTCGTCCGGAGGGATCACCGCAGAGGCCACAGGCAAGTAGGATGTCACAGCAAAGGTTCCAAGGATGATCACCACCAGGTACACGGCAAAGTCCTTAAAGATCGCCGTGATTGCAGGGGTTGTCGCTCTCGTCAAAGAGCCCTGGATCGTAGTGCTCGTGCGAGCCCCGCTCACGAGGCAACCTCGGTTGGAGGTAGCAGCCAAGCAAGCAGGGTCACAAAGGTCGACCAAAGGTAACTGAGCAGGCGAACCCGCTCCGCTACCAAACTCACTTTTGAACCACTCAAGGGCGCCCTGCGGTAGCACATGAATCCCATGCCTGTACATGTATATGGATGACAATCCACAGGTGCCTAAAAACTCACTTTACTATAAACTAATGACGAATTTTTGTGACGATCGCGGTATCTCTAATTGAACGCGTCTTCAGAAATTCCATAGAAATTCCTCTAATGACTCGCTTACCTACACCATCCGTTTTTGGTACGTACAGTAAACCTACTCACCTTTGCCTTTACCTATAAAAACTTGTTTCGCTAAATGTGGGAAATACATCGCGTGCATCGATTGCCGTTTTTCGTTTTTGCGCGTTTTTTAGGTGTCTTGTCTTGATTCCCAATCTGACCAACCAAATTCAGAGTCTGACTGACCTCGGCTGCAAGGAGTGTACAATTATGGCTTTGGCGGTCATAGGATACACCTGCAGATTTTTGGCAAAGTTGTTGAAGTGCCAAGTGAAGCCAAAGTGCAGTCAGGAGAAGCGCAGTCTTATATCCAAAGAATTTCACAAAGATTTTATGAGCAACAATTTTGCAAGAATGAAAAGCCGACCCCATCCAACTTGTGCTACAGAAGAAGCAGGTGCACGTAACACCAAGTAATTTACACATCACTCCGCAAAAAATGAGCGTGTCTCGAAATTAGGAGACACCCCCGAATCCGCTTTAAAATGATAAACTATGAACATTTTGTATCATTTTATATCATTCATTTTATAGGAAACCATTGGGTTTCCAGCGCACCCACACTTGTCTGAAAGGGCCATGTCGGTCCACCGGCACACCTTGACATTGAGGCAAATCTTCACAGTGCTTTTTGCACAGCTCCACATTGGAAGCTTGTTGCCTCTCAAATGCGAGGTTTGCCATAATCACTTGAAACAACCCTGAAAAAGTGTAGAAACCCTGCATCACCAAGGGACTTGATACCTGTCAATCTTTCGGGTTGATTTTCCCATGTAACTTTCGGTGCTTATGGTGGACCCCAAGGTGAGATGTTCAATGGTTACACCCCTGGAAAATTAACATGGAACACAAAAACTAGGTGATGTTTTTGGTTCCATCTTAATTTGAAGCAGTGTACTTGGTGGCTCATGGTAGTTGGCCTGTAACTAGTTAGCATATTAAGTTCTAACCCTACTTAGGGGACTTGTAAACCAACTTACAGTGGTTCATTGGAGTTATAACGCAACACATAACTAATAGTTCCTATATCTATCTATGAGTCACCAAGCAGGCCAGGCGGTTGGTCAGCTTTGAGATCAAGGTACATTATGCTCGCATAATCATGGTTCAGTGGAAAATGGCTGTATTCCAAAGGAGACCACGATTGGAGGGACGCAAGTTTAAATTTCCCATGATTATGGGAGGAAGGGTATATTGAGCTTATCACACGAGTCCCAGTTGGAAATGTACGCCTTCACTAGATCACCTTGGGAGGGGGATGGCTGTTACTTTCCAGGAGGGTACAACATGATTTTTGTGGAACACATTCCTCTCTTTGTCAATGCTACGAGGGAAACATTGGCACCCCATTTTTTCACCCATAACTAAGGGTTAGTGGTGTGTACGTCTTTTTGGGGGTATGTTAGAAAAATGTTGCAGTAAGTAGATGGTACAAAACTGGTGATGGGATCAACAATCAGTAGGAACAGTTGGTGTTTTCATCCGACAAATTGATTTAAACCATTCAAGTGATGCTGGCAATCGGATCGTGTGTGCTGAAAACTCAACTAGACATCTCCCAATGGGCCAATCTGCATGGCAAAGGGGCTGTTGATGGCAAAATAATCCGGTTGATCAGTTGACATGTAAAAAACCTGTCGCAAATCATAGGATAGAGTGAGTATCTGAACTCAACAAATGCAGAACTTCAACCAATGAGCAGATTTTTGAAAACTTTCCCACTTCAAACAGACTAGATCATCTGCATTCATGGTAAACACCGATAAATTTCTATGTCAAGATTCCATACAGACGTGTAAGTGTTGCACGTGCAAAACATGCTTGTGCATCTTGACATACTAGAAATGGTTGCTTCAAAGCTGGTCATCTTTTCATCTTAGCATATGTTTTTGAGATATGGTGAGATCAAAATCAGCAAGTCTCTCCCCAACGTCGTCCCCGCCCATCCACACCCCATTTTTTAAAAAAGAGACAAAAACTATACTGGCTTTGAGTTTTGAGGCGGAAACCAAGATGAAACTGCTTGGAATAAAGCCGTCAGTCATTTAGGGGACCCCGAAGACCTGAAAACGTTTCATCACCTCCCACCTCTTCAAAGCTGCACCAGGGCATGATCCATTCACACCTCCAGCGGCTTTCTAACCCCGCTAGGATTCGTTCAAAGGATTTTTTTTTTGAAAAGACACCTATTCTACAAAAGAAGGTGTGCTTCTTTGTGTATGCAAAGGATATTACTTCGGAAAATTAAAAACACGGCATATTCTGATGATCATTGCTTTGGTTGTTAGCTCTTGGTGGTTGTGTGCTGTTATTGTTATTGTTATTGTTGCTGTTGTTCTTGTTCTTGTTCTTCTTGTTCTTGTTCTTCTTGTTCTTGTTGTTCTTCTTGTTCTTCTTGTTCTTGTTGTTCTTCTTGTTGTTGTTGTTGCTGTTGCTGCTGTTGTTGTTGTTGTTGTTGTTGTTGTTGTTGTTGTTGTTGTTGTTGCTTGGTTGTTGGTTAAGGGTTGTTGGTTGTTTGTTGTTGCTGCTGTTCCCCCTCCCTGTCAATGCCACACCTCGCCATGTGTCCTTGGATTGGACCACGAATTTCAGCAGCGACCTTGGATTGGACCAAAGGTCCAACTGGGGAAATCTATGTCGTTCAATAGTCAATGGAGTTTCCTGGTTCCCTTAATAGGTGGTAGGTACCATATATTCAGTATACACCACTTATATACCACTTATATATTGCCTATTGGGTGATTATATATCACCTACCACCTATTAAGGGAACCAGAAACAGCTATTGAAATAGGTCTACTTAATCTACTTACCTTAAGGTCAAAAAAGATGCACAAATACCACAAGGTAGGTTTTTTCTAAAGGGACGATAAACAACCAATATGTAGGGACGGTTAGCCGTGTACTCTTCAAGTACTCTACTGTTTTTTTGTGTACTTGGGTTGATGTTTCCCATCGATGACAGCAAATAGAATTGTAGTAAACTTGAAGAAAACCCTACGGACCAGCACCATGCAAATGACTTGTTTGGTGTTACTGCCATTCTCCACAACACAAAGGAGGAAGAGCTGGTGCCTTAATTTCGGTTGCAAGAGATCGTGCAAAATGATCTTCCAACATAATCAAAAATGAATGTTTCTTTCAAACTATATAACAACTTCAACAAGTTGATCTATCTTATTGGTTGCAAAAAAGCAATGGGAAGAGAGGTTTCTGTGACATCTTCTCCATTTCTTCACTGTATTTAAATTAAACGCACTTGTAAACAGGGCGCAGTGAAACTCACAATGATAAGGTATGATCAAGAGACCTGTGTCTCCATTCTGCCAGCAAATTCAACTCAAATGATCCATAATTATCCTATAAATTGTTTTTTGGCATAGTTTGATGCACTGCCCCATGGTACAAACGACTCTTGAAAAAAGATGACACTTTTTGCCAACAACAACGAACAACATATTAAAAAAACGACCTAAACAAAATTTTGAGGATAAAATTTCAGCTCAAAAAAAAATCTCCCCAAAACTAACAGTTCATCAGTTCACCCCTGCAAATAGGCCTAAACCCAGAAGGACATTTCATCTGACCCAACCTTTGATTTTCAGGGGATATGTTAGTTTCATCCCATAAATCCAAAGTAAATCCCATAAATCCCAAAAAGGAAACCCCTATAGTTTCACGGGTTTTCCTAAACCCCTGCGAACGTTTCAGGGAGGAACTTGCCTTCCTCCTTCCTCCGGAATTTTCGGCTTCATCACCGAGGCACAGGAATGCGAGAATTCTCGGCATCACTGCCATGGGTTTTTCGGATCTCTGATCTCGGACAAAAGATCTTGACAAAACAAAAAATAGACGGAAAACATGCCCCTTGAATGATCCATGGAATCTGCATGTTATAAAGGATAAGGATAATTATACATGTTATAGGGGATCATTCAGGGGTGATGGGAAAATGTCAGTAATTAATGCGTTTGTTTTTTAGCTCCAAAAGCATGGGTTGTTGTCGTTGTAGTGGTTGTTGTTGTTGTTTTGGTCATTTATCCATGCTAAATCTATGGAGTGTGATTCCAACTGTTTGGAATTAATGTTGCTGAATTGCTGACCTCCCAGAATTAAAACCAGAGACCTTTGGAAACAAGGTTGAAGGCTCTCACGGCTTTCCTTGTAAAAGAGATTTATATAGTCCAAGAAAATTCCAAGAAATCTCCAACAGGACCCACTGAATGGACCCCTAAACCTGTGTATCTAATGGCTCTAGCAACTTACTTAGGGGTCCGTTGGTAAGGTCCCATTCAATTTTTGATGGAAAAATTGTAAACTTTCAAAAGAGCTAGTTATTCATCCAAAAGGTCTGGGTCCGAAAATCTCTTCTCAATTCTTATGCATGGGGCATCTGCAAACATTTGTTCATCTACCATGTGCCTTTTGAACATATGAACCTTTACAAAAACTTGCTTCAACAACAAATTTGACTGCGAATCTATCTGTCAACCATTCACACTTTTTGCTTGCAAAATTCTCAGCTTCCAAGGCCTTTTTTCATTCATTCCAACATCTTGAGCCCCTGAGAAGCTGTTTCGGCAAAATGAATGCCAATGCCTAGCTGCTAATTCATCAAGTGCAAACAAGACTGAAACAAACCATGTAAATCTAATTTGGGAAGTTCTTTAGATGGAAGAATTTCTACAATCATACTCTTCCACTTCAAGAAAAACTAAATGATTGAGACTTTGCGGATATATGTTTAATTCAAAATCTGTTTCTGGCTGTTTCATCAACAGATTTCATGAGATCATTCCGCGTTCCACATGAATCCATAACACTTTCAGTTCGGAGGTTCCAAAACAAACTCCAGAAAAAACAACAGCTGATTACTCACTCGGCCGACGACGCAGCCGTCTCTTTTTGTTTCCAAATGGATGTCTGCAAGCAATGTGTACCACTGTTCGAATTTCAACTGCCTGTGCGTTGGCTTCAACCTATTTCTGAAAAACTATTCACTCCAAATTCAAAAATTTTCCTCAAATTAGTTATGGGTCAACATAGAAAACGAACATGACTGCCTTGAAAATCCAACCATGAATGAGTCGATGTATTTCAATAGGGAAATACATAACCATACGAGAAACTCGGAGGAGTAACAACAGTTGAAACCAACACCAACCCCAAGGCCATTTGCATCCTTTTCCGTTGGAGTGCAAGGAAACAGGCCTTAACAGAATCCTTTAGTTATGTCCTTCTCTCGAGAATCTCCCGAGATTTTTTGGCTTCACACCACGAATTCCTGAGAAAAAGCAACAAAAAGACGTAACATTCAATGTAAAAATATAGAAATTATGTTTAAAAAACAAGTAGATAAAACAGGGCGAAGATTTGTTAACAAATTATCTTCCCAACCATTGTTTGTTGGAAGAACTGCCTAAAAAGGCAAACTTAAAACACGGAAAAAAAATATCCTTGACAATTTCGAGTTATGCCAAGCCACTTTCGCCAAACAAAGGGGTGGAGTTTCGATGACTGGAACGAGGATATATACGTAGTTGAATGCCGGGCTGAGTATTGAGTATTGGGGAAGCACACGGTGAGCTTGGTAGATACTTAGCTAAGCATTTGTTTAAACGAAGATTTCAACAGTTGAATCCCAGGTGTTAGATCCCAGGTGGAAGATTTTGCAACATCCCCAGGTGCTTGTTGTGGTTGTGTTGCCTTTTGATGGCCGCCATCAACAAATTATGACTCGTATGATCATCTCACACCTCGACCGGCTCACACCTCAACCGCTGTAGATCCCTGACACCTGGAAGTTGCCATGGCAACGCTTCACGCGAAACCATCAAATCGACGAAATGAAATCGTCCATAGAAAGCGGGGTTTTATGATAAGTAGCAATGCCTCAATATTCAAAGAACATTTCTAGCCACAGGATCCATGGGACGATTGTATATTTACGTACATTTACCATAAACATCAACTAGATATACTAAATGTTGGTAAATATACCAGTCCCATGGATCCGTCTTGGGCTAGGACATACTCAGACTTTGAATCTAAAACATGGAACCTGAGTTCGGAAGCGTCCAAGAGCCCATTTTTTCAGCTTCCCCAAAGTGAGGTGTGTACAGTGTTCATACTCGTTTCTATTTCACATGTCCAAATTAACTAAGTACAAGCGTCTTGGTATCTTTGAACAGGTCTTTAAAATTTCACCCCCTTGTGTGTGTTTTTTTGCTTTTTTTCATCCGGGTATGTTTTCCAAGTTGGTCCCCCTGCTCCTGCATTGTTCCCCAACTCGGCGGCAGTTTCCCCGAAAGTTTCGCAGTTTCCATTCCTGGCGCCTCCGTCTTCAGTTTTTTGCCCACCTGAAAAAAAAAACAGACCCATGACTACTATGGCTTGGTAGTTGGAAAGATTGATATTTTTTTTCTTGAAATGTTTTGTTTGGATGTATAGTTGGACTATCTTTGCTCTTGCTCTTGCTGTTGTTGTTGTTGTTGTTGTTGTTGTTGTTGGTGGTGGTGGTGGTGATTACTCTCGTTATTATCACTGCTATGATTACTAGTGTTATTATCATCGTCGCCACTGTCAAACATGAAACAAACCATGAGAGAATTCCCTGCCAAATATGGAGTCACTGTTGTTACAATCTTACCTTTTCAGTTCACCCTGGAAGAAAAGTCCAATTTCTAGCGCCTGTTCATACTGTTGATCGAAAAGATCCGGCTACCCTTGTAAATAATGGGGAAAAATATCTATGAACTGGTTAGCCGGATTCCTGAACCATCAACAGTATTTAATAGGGATTCCCATCCCCCCAAAAAATGATTCAAGTCCCACCATTCAGCAGGCAAGCAATTGATGGCTGGAATCGTGTACCACTTGGTAGGTCACCGTGTTCCCTTCAAGGATTTTGTACATGTCCATTCATCGTGGATGGACACCGGTGCTGCTAGATTCTGCCCCCTGAAGTTTAACAGCTCGCCCCTGAAAAATATGGTTGGAAGATTACTTTCCTTTTGGGAAAGTAACTTTTCAGGGGTTATGTTGCACTTCAGGTGGGTAACATGTTTTTGAAGACGGAACATATTGACAAAAGGTCTATGGACATTGGCGACATTAACAACACAGCAAACAAAAACATGTTCAACATACACAGTCTCCACATAGTTACACACTGTATATGTTTAGCCATTGGCTTAAGAATACGTTTCATGATAAAAGCTATCATCTAGGTACACCATTTTGGGATTTGTATCTTTTTGTCCTTTTCAGCGAGTTTGTTTTGTGTGTTTAATCCTGTTCCTTAGTATACACTCCCTGAAACTAACAGTTCGCACCTGCCAGGAAGCCATCCCCAAAAACAACTTCTCTTCCAACCATCCATTTTCATCCATTTTCAGGTGCGAAATGTTAGTTTTAGGGAGGGTTTCCTTTTGTGATTCACATCCTCGAAAAACTGAACATATTCTAGCCATTGCGATACTTTCATTGTTTCAACCCATCTGAAAAAATACGATTGCAAATTGGATCCATTTCCCCAAGAATATAGGGGTGAAAAAAAAAACATGTTTCAAACACCACCACCCAGAATATCTTTCATCACCAATCCCGCATTTTGGAGCCCAGAAACCACTCTGGACACGAACTGCTCCGGAATGGCAATCTCGATCAAGTCTCCATCCTGCGAACTCGTTGCCCCAAACGCGGTGGACGCGACTCGCTGTTAATGGGTTGGAAGCTTTAAACATGTTCAGGTTCAGCGTCTAAGGGTATACCCTCCCTGAAACTCAGATTTCGCACCTGAAAATGGACGGTTGGAATACTTTTTCGTTTCCTTTTGGGGCCCGGCCAATTTGCAGGTGCTTTTGCTGTTAGTTTCAGGGAGTGTAGTTAAAACAGGGGGTGTTGGTTGAACCAACCCATCTGCAAAAATATTGGTCAAAGATGGGGAAAGATGGATTGAAGGATTGAATATGGGCTAATATGGGATTGAACAATCAAATCAAATTGCGAATCTTCTATAGATGGGTTTGTGAGCCATTCATTTAGGGCAAATGTTGCGCAAGCACAAAGGTTTGTTCAATTGGTCAACATGGATCATCTTCGATGAGGCCAGATCTGAAGCAACCATCTGAAACATACGTTTGGCTATACTGGCTATAGCTAATTATGCAAGGTTGAAGTTCAAAAGCTCTTTCGCCGTCAGCCAACAGAACCTATTACAATCCTTCCATGAATCACATAAGCAACCAAAATGTTTCACAGAAAACAATTTCCCAAATGCTTGTGTCTGCATGAACCTGTACATTCATTTTGCATGCAAGAAAAAAGAGAACCTCAAAAAGATCACTTGCTTCTAAGCAACACTATGGTGATGATTTATATAGAAATTCAGCTGTGATCTGCGAAGGTCATGATACCTTTGTATAAGCATCAAACCTGGCTATTCTATGTCACTATGATTACCGAATCTGGGTGAATTATCATGTTTCACCAACCTGAAACCACTAACTAGTCTATCTGGTTGGTGGTTGAACCAACCCCTGTGAGAAACGCCAATTATCAGTCAGATTGGATCATCTCCCCAAGTATAAAGTGATCAATGTTCAAAAAATTAAACCGCCGCGTGGTATATTACCTTGTTTTGGGAGGAACTCCGTTTCTCTCTACCTGGACTAGGCCTTTGCGACAAGTCCTTCATCAGTTTCTGATCATCCATCCCGCCTCCTCCTTTCCATCGGGATCAGGAATTGTGACCTGAAATTTTCTCCGGAAAGACATGAAAACAGCAATTGGTGATACAGTACACTCCCTAAGACTATAACAGCGAGTTTACCCTTAAACATGGTGCTTGGGAGACGATCCTTCCCCTTTTGGGGCCCTGTGGAATTGGAAAAGACTTGATCCTCAGGTGCTGCAGATTTTGCCAGAGCAACATGGAAACGTCAATTGGAAGAACTGTTTATCAGCCAATCTCACGGTCTCCTAGTGATCAATAAATACATATCAATACTAAAATGTCTGTCAATTCTCTGAAGTTAGGCAGAACTGGTGCAAATAAAAGGCCGAAGGATTTCGTTTCAATATCAGAGGTTGGGTTAATGCCCCCACCCAGGATGCTAGTCACCGCCAGAATTATTACGTTGTTAGTAGGCAGATCCATATAAATATAAACCTTAACTTTCCACTGTTGCTGGGTGGGGGTAAGATCGAAGACAAATATCTGTTTTAAATATCAAAGGAGTTCCTCCGGTAAACTAACATAGCTGGCTGGAAATTCCCATGTTTCCTGGGAAATAACACCAACAGTAGGTCCAGCCGAACTATGTGAGTTTACGAGAGTGTAATTGCTGCCACAAACTAGCATGATTGGAGTTCCCAGGTCCCAGGTGGCCAAAATTGCTCCAATGAATCCAATGGGAAACGGGGAAAAAAACACGGTTTTCCAGTGACGAAGTTGCAAGGGTTTCGAAATCTGTCAACATGCTAGTCAAACAGAATCGTGTTTTTCAGGGAGAACATGACAAGAAGATCTGGCTAGTGCTAAATATGCTAAATGCTGAACCAGCTGTTCATTTGTCATAGTCATCCTGGATGCTTATGAATTTTACATGATTCCTGTGCTCATAGCACGCATCAGTGGAACACCCCAAGGTAAGCAAGATCCATCAAAATATTATCCGAATCCAAAATACATCTAAATTTGACAACAAATCTATCAATCGCGCTTCTAAAATATCTATACAAGCATCTCCTGTGGATGGTGGGAGTGTTAGGGTCGCTTCAAATGGCAGCCGGGCCACATTCATCTCTGATGACTTGGACGCAGTGATTTCAGCATTTACGGACTCCTGCCATTGCGCGAAGGTTTGGGTGGAAATTCGGCGGAACCTGGTATATCATTTTAACATATTTTAACTACCCCATCGGATCCATGTATGGTATATCAACCTGTAGATGACCAGGATGATCAACTGAATGTAGGTAAAGGTACCATATACATGGATCCTATGGGTACATGGATGGTTGAGTTGAGCTGTTCATGGTTTTCATGTAGGTGTAATTGTACCATACAATACTATACTAGCATGCATCCTATGGGAACTGAGGGATTGGCACTGTGAGTTACCAAAGTCAAAAGGCAATCCTTGAATAACATCCTATGGTTAAAATTCAAAATAAGGGATTCCTATACCCACGGGATCAATGTATGTTTTTTAACCTACATTTACAATAAATGATCAACCAAATGTAGCCAAATATACCATAATATATGGATCCGTCATGGGATGTATGGAGGCGAGCTGCCCCCCCAAAACGTCCACTATTCCAAAGCCGCAAAACAGAACGGATAAACACCTTCCGTCAGGGGGCAAAACACCGAATCATTAATCTACACCCCGGAAGATTAACATGGAACCTGAGAATACACTCGTGGAAAAGCAAAATCATCTTCCAAACCATCATTTTCAGGTTCTATGTTAATCTTCAGGGGTGTATAAATTTTTCCAACACTCATCATTAATCTATTTTTCAGTACTGCTGTAGAAATGTATCGTGGCTCTATGGGGGATAGACCTTTTGGTCTGCGAAACAGTGACCTTCCCCCCTAGTTCAATGTGTGTAAAGCACCAGGCCCTTTTTTTGGGAGCTACTTTCTGGAGTTATTTGACATCAGTAAAAACAAATTGCGAAGACATTGTGAAACTCACAAAAAATCAATGGCTGCATCGCCTCATCATGAAAAGCTATAGTTGATTAGGCGATATTCATAGTCCGTTTATTCATCGCAGCTAAGATAAAAACCCTTATGTAGAATTACTACCAACGTTACAATCCAGGCCTTTTGTCCGTAACTCATGTGCAAATGTCCGAAACAAGCCAAAATCAAGGATGACTTTCCAAAATGAAAAAAAACATGTCTGCACCAACTTTAGCAATCACGGTTTGGATGGCCAAACCAACCAAAAACCGCCGTTTACTTGGATGAATTTCACCTAGATTTTGGTTCCTTATTAGGATTTCATATGGATCCATTCTTTGCAGCAAAACCTGCATCACATGATGAATTTGTGAATCAAACAAACATCGTATGTGTACAACATTCCCATTGAAAGAATACTAAGTTGGGACTGGAAAAATAAAAACAAATCAAATTGATTATATTACCATACCACATCTTTCATACCACATGAAAAAAGAACATTCACCCTGGAAAAAAAGAACAGCAGCAACTAGAGGGAACAAAAGTATTGGCCCTAAGAATCATTGGACGCTCCAAAGGGTTTGAACCTGTATGGGGTGCATAGATCCTCAAAATAGCCCCGGGGTCAGGATTCTTAGGGGGCTCTGAAACTAACATGGCACCTGAAAATGGATGGTTGGAAGATTAAGACTCGTTTCCTCTTGGGATGGCTTAACCTGGCTGGTGTGAGTTGTTAGTTTCAGGGAGCATATCTCTGTCTCTGGGTCCATTTTCACCATGTTTTTTTCATTGGCCCCATCCTTGGACAACCACACATTCACACCATCGCACTTGTCAATGGCCACTGCTACCACCTTCGAGGATGGCGGATACTCAACCAGAGATATTCAACCACTGATGTCCTTTTAAGAAGGGGCCCTTACAAAATCCCGTGGTTTTCCAAAATTCACCAATTTCAGGAAAAAAGTTGGGGGTCTCTAATGACTTGAGGTCCATACCATCAGGCAAGAATGAAACCCACGGATTCCGTTGATTCTTATGGTTGGTAAAGGTAGGTAAAAATCACCATGTTCATGGATCCTGATATTGATACCTTGCTAGGTCCCCTTATTCCACAACCACCAGAGCTACAAATGCCACAACCGGGAGTTTCCCAGGATTCTGAACCCATGTTTTTCTTTCCTCGGATGGTAGGGATCCGTATAATGGCTTAATATCATAACTTAACGAACAAATGCCATATTCAGCAGGAATACCTTCTAGTATCATTATGATACAACTTAACCCCCTACATACAGTACTTAGGGTAGTACCATAATGCCCTAAAAAACAATGCCCCAAGGGTCCCCTCTCGCCTTGCCCAAAGCTTGCATTTGGCATCGGTCGCAGTTCACCAGCTCTACTGCCTCAGAAAAGAAATCCGGCGATTCGTAGCTTCTCCCATTATTTACAAGGGTTTTTTTAGCACCCATCCAAACGGGTGGTTGGCCAACCGGGGATTTCTGAACCATCAAGAAAGTATCAGTATAACCCCAAGAAAAAAAATGGCCGAACATACATTGGGTTTCATGATTTTGGTTTCACCTGAGAAGCGGAGTAAAAAGGGCCCCTAGTAAAAAGGGGCCGTTACATGTGACAATTAGTTTAAAGCTTTTCAATAGTTGGTGGTTAAACCACCCATTTTGAAAAGGTATGCTAGTCAAATTGGATCCTTTCCCCAAGGATCAGGGTGAAAAATTCAAAAACAGATTGAAACGCCCGCCCAGATTTTGTACATTGCATCAGCATTCGTACACAAAATACTAAGTATAGTAGATACTAAAAAAAAAACATTCCTCATACTTTGATCTCGATCATGGCATGCCGACATATCTTACGAATTCTTTTGACAATATCTGTGATGTATTCATTAGACTGATTGGACATGCTTCCAAGCCAAAATCCACACACACCAATCTACCTTCTCCACTGAGCCCCTGGACGGAGATCACGTCTTGGCACAGGACATTCACCTTTTCCGGTTTCCACGGCTGGCTTCCAACGCTTGGGGAAAGAATCCATCCGGCCCCGTCGTAAAGAATGATCTTTAAAAATGCTGGATTGATAACCACTTAAAAAACCTCGAAACTCGAAAATCGTGTGGTTGGTGGGGTTGGGTGTGGATGTCTCTGTGTGTTTTTGTTTGTTAGTGTCAAGTGTTTTAAGGGCCCCCGCAATTGTTTCTTTATGGATATGGATGGATATGGATAGCCAATGATATTACCCATGTTTGAAGGATTTCAGGAGACACTAGTACATATTGGGGGTTATGTTTGCCACATGAACAAAGCATTTACGTTTGGCAGGAAGCATGAGCTTAAAAACCTCTCAACACCGGCTAACAGACAATACTTTTCCTTCACTTCTAGGATTGAATGGGAACATCTTTTTCGCAAGCGAAAGTATCTTTCAACACGATTTCACCAATAACCATCATTGATTGACCTACGAAACAGTCGTGTCCTGTGTGATGTTTGTAGCGCCTGCCACTTCAGGGGGTCAAGTCTAAATTGTCACTTGATCTGAATCATCGACAAAAATCGAGTCAGATGCCTCAGTACAACAAGCCTGCAGCCTGCATGGTCAGTTTCCCATACAGTCCTTAAGAAAGTCTGGTTTCGTGGGAAGCACCTAACAGGTTTCTTGCGCATAAATTGGCCCTAGCAATTTTGATTAAAAAAAATAAGCAACCAACTCGAATTTCATAGTGTATGACAATACATCATTCCTGGCTCCTTTTCTCCCTATATGTCATTGATGTCTTTCTCTAAATCAACGGCATAGCCGCTGTCATGTCATGCTGCCACCCTGCCAACCCAAACCCGACCTTCTCGCAGCTGTCAACACAAATGGATTTCACCTTGCCGTGGGGATGATCTGCTAGACAGCAAGCAGCAAGCTGAAGTGAAAAAAAACAAATCTGCAAGAACAAAAAAATATGGAGGACCATGTAGCCTTCAGGTATATATGACTTTTGTTGCTTCAATAATTAGCTCAACAGATTCTTCAGAAGTGTCAATCTTACCGTGCAACTATAACCATAACTGTAGACACAGAATGTCAGAGACCTAACTAAAGCCCGGATGTCTGAAGTCAACAACTATCTCGGAGGCCACGTAACGCCGTAACGCCTTGTTGGGCACTGTAATAGTGGTGTTGCGGCAATTCAGGATCACCACCAACTGCTTCATGGTAGCCTGGCCCATCCACCACCCATTCGCGCTGTTTAGATTGGAAATGTTACTTCCAAATTAAAAAAAAAACACATATACTCCAAAGACGTACACCCCTGAAGATTAACATGGAACACCAAAATGAAGGTTTGGAAGATGATTATCCTTTTCCCATGGTGATTTTCAGGTTCCATGTTTCTTTTCCGGGGAGTATTTCGCAAAATCCTGCAAAGATGCACAGGCATGAGGTATTTTTGGGATTCCGCCACCTTCATTGCGATTCTGATAATTCTGTTCTTTTTACATTGTAGATCGGGCTGTCATTGGAATCGGCAGTCAAATTTCATAGCCAATCAGCAAAACTATCAGCGCTGGGCTGCAAAACTGGAGGCCATGAAAATGCGGTATTAAGTTGCACGCACCAAAATTCATAGTGGTGGGTATATTTTGGGATGCTCCCCCACACAGGATGCTAGTCATCAAAAGGATGACATTGCTGTTTTTGTATTTAGCAGGAGATCCCGAAAAAACATGCACAACCCCATTGTTACATACTTGGAAGCGAGCATCGAAAAGTATAGTGTAATTCCCAAATATACACCCATCTTGGAGCATTCATGCCACTTTCACTATCTTAACTGGACATGTGTGCGAGTAGAATTTCTTGTTGGCACCTTTTTTAGCAGAAATATGTGCATGATGTTTATATTTCATTGAATGTTGTGTGTATCCTTTCCCGACCAACAACAGAATGTGAATGTCAAGTGAGCAGCGTCAGACATTGGGTTCATATATTATGGAAGCTCAAAATCTCACAAGTGCTTGAAAAGGAGGTTCCACTTCCAAGCATCCCTCACAGATCGAATCCGGTATGTTGAGTCTATCCCTGTTCCACTACTGAAGACAGATCAATAAATTCACGACCCCCTTAAATGTACACATCAGCATATGATTATTTGACTAGTGTGGGACTCGTGTTTGTTCGATACATCTAAGGTATATTTGACAACCCCATCTCCCTGAAGTTTCTAATGCTCAACTTCAAGTCACTCCAAGCCATCCAAAGCTGAGACTCCCCACATCCTCCATCACCTAAGATTATAGGCAATTTGAGCAAAAAGTCGGGGGCCTGGGAGCCTGTTTTTACAGCGGAAGAACATGAGAAACTATCATTAAGCAAACACATGATGAACATCCAAAAAAAGAAACAACAAGAATACGCAAGCATGTGACAGAAAACCCACGGAAAAGATCAATGGTTTGTGGGTCACCCTCCCTTTAAAGTCCTGAAATGTCCCCTATCAAATTCTAGGCACGGGAAAAGCAAACTCTGCCCAATGGCTGGGAAATTTGAACATGAATGAATCCATGATAATTTCCTGCTGAAGAAATTTCCTCTTCCAAAGGGTCTTTGGGGGGTCCTATGTTCAGATTCCTGCTGTTCATTTAGGGGGATCAATTTCTTCAGTCCTTATCATCATGAAACTAGATTTGTAAAGGGGCAGCCTAAGTTCTGACTCTGTCTGAAACTATGATGACACGATGACATCACGCGTGAAGCCGCCATGTTTGGGGCTATGTCGCGGTGTGGCCCATGATTTTGGACATACACTACCGCCCATAACGACAATGCCCAACCCCCCAACCCTTGGCAACCTCATTTGATCGTCATCAAAAATCATTGCTTCTCGCCCAGTAAACACCACCCAAAAGCAACAGGTGGATTATCAGCCACTTTCCATGTGAAGAGCAATTGCCTTTCAATAAACTCAATAAACCCTGTCAAGTCTGATCTGAACAACCAACTTAATTGAGCTGTCCGTTTCATGTCAATGTGCCGCAGTTTCAGATTGGATTCTGAAAAGCAATAGCAATAGCACATGCCCATTGACAACAACAGAACCGAATGATGTTCCACACAAAAAGTCAAAGTCTTGCTTTCCGCATCTCCGGTCATGATTCGAAAATGATATCTTATTTGAAAAACCCAAATCAAACATCATAATCATCACGCATCTTGTAAACATATATGCAAATATTTGGTCTTATCAACTACATAATTCGACATATGTAAAAATAATATTGTACAAATGAATGCAAGTTGTTCCTGGTCCACCACCAATGCTGTGGCCTCCACCAACACCACTAAGAACTGGTCATCTCCTACTACTTGCCCTACTGATAGTACTGCTGGTACTATACCTTGTATGAGTTCTGGTAGTACCGGTAGTACCATAGTAACAGCGGCAGTGGCAGTGGCACTCGCAGTGGCAGTAGCGGCAGTAGCAGTAGCAGTAGCAGTAGCAGTAGCAGTAGCAGTAGCAGTAGCAATAGTAGCAGTGGCAGTAGTAGCAGTAGCAGCAGTAGCAGTTGTAGCNAGTAGTAGTAGTAGTAGTAGTAGTAGAAGTAGTAGTAGTAGTAGTAGTAGTATCAGTAGTAGTAGTATCAGTAGTAGTAGTAGTAGTAGTAGTAGTAGAATAGTAGTAGTAGTAGTAGTAGTAGTAGTAGAATAGTAGTAGTAGTAGAATAGTAGTAGTAGTAGAATAGTAGTAGTAGTAGTAGTAGTAGTAGTAGTAGCAGTAGCAGTAGCAGTAGTAGTAGGAGTAGGAGTAGGAGTAGGAGAAGGAGTAGGAGTAGGAGTAGGAGTAGCAGGTAGTAGTCGCAGGCAGTAGTAGTCATTTGTGTTTTTGTTTTTGTTGTTGTTGTTGCAGTTCTGTTTCTCACTGCATCCCTTTGTTCTCACACTGGATGTCAAGTGGCGACACGCTCGCCATCATAGTTCTCGACCATCCAATTCACATCTTTTTGAAGCTCCTGAGTCGGGGAATTGATTGATGCACCAAGCATGCAACTATATGCCCATGACAGATCTATGGAAGTGGCGTGTTTTTTTGATACAAAAAAAAATGTATGGTAAATAATTTCATGTAGTTTATTTCTAATTATAGGAAATGTAGGTAAGTATACCAGACATGAATCCTATGAGTTGGGTGTATCCCAGTCCCACAATTGAGATTTCAAGATTTAGACAAAAGGACCCAAACTCTATGGGCTACCATAATCGGATAATCCTTGCCTTGCTAAACCGCAAAGGTCCACGCTGAAGGTCAAATCAATTGACTTTTGCATACTTGACTGGTGCCAGTGACCAAATTCCACCAAAAAGGATCATTTCAGTGCTTCAATTTTGGGATTCCAAAAAAGGTTTATATACGCCCCTGAAGATTAACGGCTGGAACCTAAAAATCCACCAAATTGAAAAGGAAAATCATCTGAACCAAACCTCCATTTGTGTTAATCTTTCCGGGTCTACCAAGCTTTTCACTAAAGCTTCATGCCACTGCATCTTGCTTGGTTATTGGGATCCTTGCAATGGCTTATGAAATAATCCCTATATATCACCGGGTAGTATAATCCACTATATACAGAGAAATTCGGATAAGCCCTGATCCCTAGGTCCACGGCCGTCTTGGCTTCTCCCTTGGGGCCACGTTTGCTAAATGCACTCTTGGATGGAGCCGCCGCCTGCTGCACCAAAGGTGGGTTTCGGATGATAAGAATTGCAAGGACTTCATTTCCATGACAACTTGAATGGGACCTTACCAACCGACCCCTACGTAAGTTGCGATCGAGCTATTAGATACTCAGTTTTTTTCGGGGTCCGTTAAACGTGGGTCCTGTTGGAGATTTCTTGGATCATTGAGGATGAAGAGGTGGTGATCATATGAACTTCTAACCCCGTTTTTTGGGGGCACCACAAATGTTATGTTTCATTTTTTGATCAGATTTCAGAAGATTATTGTGATATCTTAGGGATTGGTGTCCCAATAGTAAATGAGGGAAATGCAACGGTGATTAATGAGACCTTTGTTTTAGGGATCAGATTGTTGTCCCTAAAATGACACAAAACAATCAAACAACAATACCAGTGTTCAAGTGTTTTCAGCAATCAATGTGCTGAAATGAAGACATAATATGTTATTCCCCTTTGGAATGAGGTTTGAAATTTAAGAGAGAACCTAGAGGATCATCAAAGTTAGTAAGTAATTTGCATCTACGGTGATCCTAAGTCCCCAAGACCTGGGGTTGTTCCCCTTCCAAATGGCCATTCATGGCTTATAAATGGGGGCTATTAACCACTTACTAAATGGGATGACCCTCCAAGTAGGCAACTTGGAAAAAACAAAAAATGTACATGGATGTTGTTTTTCCAACGTTTTGAATGGCCTATTATTTGGAAACATGGGGATTCTCCATAGCAATCCCAAAGCATCCATGTATGGTATATTTACCTACATCTACCATATTTTACCATGAAAAAAACAACTCAATGTAGGTAAATATACCAGTCCCATGGATAGTATGGGATAGTTTATCAAAGGGTCAGCTAACCCTTGGGCCAATTTCCCTGATGAACTACCAACTTTCGACAGCTTCGCACCTTGGCGGCCGGAATCACTTGACTTCCCTCCTCGAATTTCCGGTGCAACGTGAAAGCAACGGTTACAACGAACATTTGGTGCATTTGTAGTGTAAAATACAAAATACAAATATGTACTCTTATAACGTAAACCTAAAACAATATCATGCATATATATATATATGTAATATAAATATATATATTATACACCTCTTAAGTATATTCTGAACAATACTCAAACATCTGATGTTCATACATGTTGTCTCCTGAAATTCTCAGAAAGGGCAAGATGATGATATGTTAGATTATATCAGAGTTTTCTGGACGTTTGGACAGTGGTACCCAAGCAATTTTCATACATTATGCAGTGAAACACAATGTACCAAAGATCAGTTGATGTGGTGGGGATGAAATGTTTTAGGGTGAGGCCTTGTTAAAAATCAGAAAATCCCAGATACTCTCATGGGTTCATGGAGTTCATCAAGCTACTGAAGCCTTATCCCGCCTGGGTGTTCCCCGCTGGAAAATGATGGACTCAAAAGGTGGTGTTGGGAAGGAACATGTGATTGTTCCCAGGAGGGTAATCAAACGCCCTATATCTGCTAGCTTGATCATATCCTAAGCAATAGCTGAACAAACGAAGCTGTAAAACTCTTTTCACGGGCCCCAAGCCATTGAAACGACATATCATGACATTTCAAATCTGGAGAAAGTAAAAAAAAATCGGCAGCCTAAATCATCAACGTGTTGTGGTTGGTGCGAACAACCCCAACCAATTGCTCATTTGCTCGTCACTAAGTAGGCCAGCATTTGCTCATATGTTGTTGGTTGTTGGTTGTTGGTTGTTGGTTGTTGGTTGTTGGTTGTTGGTGTTGGTTGTTGTTGGTTGTTGTTGTTGTTGTTGTTGGTTGTTGTTGTTGTTGTTGTTGTTGTTGTTGTTGTTGTTGTTGTTGTTGTTGTTGTTGTTGTTGTTGTTGTTGTTGTTGTTGTTGTTGTTGTTNTGCTTGTGCTGGTGGTGGTGGTGGTGGTGGTGGTGTGGTTTCGCCAAAGCACCCCTTGGCTGGTGTTTCAAACAAACGCTTTTTGGCACAGTCCTTCACCTGGTTTTTGGTCTTCATATCGTCCGTGACCTGGCGATGATCGTATGCAAAAGTACATGATTGGGGAAGGTGATAGAAAAGACTAGCCACTGTTCCTGGTTTTAGAGGTAAAGGAAACGGAACCTAGGTACTTTCTGGCCACTCTTTTTTCCAAGAGAGCAGGGATCCATGGGTGCACGGTATATGTTACCTTTACCAACATCATTTCAAAATATATACAACAAATCAACTAAATTAATAGGTATAGATATACCATGTCCCATGAATCCATCATGGGATATAAATCGCTCTGACATTCCTAACAAACCTTGAAAATTGGGTGCTACTGCAGTCAAAGGATTGGATGTCATGCTCGCAAATTCCACAAAAACACCAGCCCGGTCCCCAAAAGCTAAGTTTCGGAAGGATCTACCGTGAATCTAAATACATGTTAAGTTGTGTGATCTACATTGATCATTGGAGGTGCTGAACGTTACAACATATATATATATCTACATATCATATATATATATTTATAGTACGAGTACTATACCAACAAATTGCACACAGACTCAAAAAAACGGTTTCGACATGAATGTATATACTAACCTTTGTTGCGACTGTAGTGATTGGCAGCCGTTTTTTTTGTCTTTTTTTTCCGCAACGCAATTTGTGTTGCGCCACTTTATGGTGCCCCTTGCGTCACGAATCACCGAATCACCGACATCCATGAAAAATATCGGGCAGTGGAACACTGATGATGTATTGCAATGATGATAGGAGCCATGGGTATATAATATCATAGTATTTATGGTATTTTTTGCTAATTATATGAAAAACCAAAAAATCAACTATACATGTAGGTAAATAAATCATATATCCGTACTGTACATGGATCAGTGAAGTGCTGGGTGAGTTGCATCCACGGTAGGCTGAAGAAAAAAACGGCCCATCATTTTGGGCATTCTTAAAATGAATCAGTCTAAGAAAATTCCAACAGACCCCTGGAACATAGCCCAGGTACTCCAAAATACAAATATGGAAGGATTTCCTTCATAAACAGCTGGTTGAGGGTCTGGGATATGTTCCAGGGGGCTGTTGTAATTTTCTTAGAATCAGCTTGTGGAATCTTTTGGGATGATCTTGGAGGGTCTATGCCAAAAAACTAGTTTCAGTGACGTGGAGCGAGGTTGTTTGCTCAAAGCATAACCTATGTGGGTATATGTATGGTCTATTTATATATTATATATCTACATTTACCATCAAAATCAACCATTCATGTAGGTAAATATGCTAGTCCCATGGATCCTATGGGATACCCATTAGTCTATTGGCAGCTTCCCCCCCGCTGAGAGAAAACCCCACATTGTTTCGACTGCATGAAACCAAAAACTTGTAAACCCGACGGATTCTCGGATGAGTGGGATGTGTTGTTCTCCCTTTAAAAAACGAACCAATTTTGACGACGAGTGAATTCGTGTTCATTTTGAATGCCAAGATGCTACATCATTTTCATGACTTCATGCACTTCATGGATGTTTTTGTGTTGGATTTGGCTGGCATTGCCAGCATTTGGGACTGTATTGGTCATGCTACACGAGACACAAAACTTTGTGGTCCTGTGGCAGCACCAGCGAGAATTCTGGAAACACAAACCTTCAACCAACGGCTCAAAATCTGCTACTTATCGATACGATATTTACAATATATATATATATACATGTACATAGAGCCCCAATGACCTCTATTTTTGAAGGTCAACCCCCCCAAAACAAGGCCTTTGCCAATCAAAACAAGGGGCCCCATTTGGGTTCTAGGTGTATATAAATCTGTATTGATATCTTACCCTAAGAATCCAATCCCCTCCCTGTTGAGGGTTCCAACCCTATCCTCTGGGATTCTAGGCGTAATCCCTGTACGAGGATATTCCTGGATTCACAGGGTTATATTATATTGAATCATGGTATCTGCTGAAATTGTATTACACTAACAACCAACCTCACACACTGGAAAAGCCACAAAGGGCAAGGTACAAGACATCGGTGAGGTTAATAAGGTGATGCCCCTTCCACTACCTTCTTCGGATAGGGTAAGAGGATAACCCTTCTATGCCAGCCGCGGACATAGCAAGGGGAACCTACAAAGAGTAGGCAGAACCTTGAACCTTATTGAACCCTCCTTGTCAAAAAGATTGGTCAATTTCACCTAGAATTGGTCAATTTCACCTAGGTATGTACATATATATATTTACATATGTTGTTTACTTCTTTGACATTCCAGCTGCGCATACTAGCACCCAGGAACTGTCAGCAGGTACGTTTACAGCTCTTGCCACTGGCCTCTTCGTTGGCCATCCACCAGTGACAAGAGGGATGGCCCCCTGCTTGAAGTGAAGTGGTATGTTACCAAAGCTAAAATATGGAAACAGTTTGTAATACTGTGGCCACACACACACACAAACACCTTTTGGGGGATTAGGGAAATTTCGAGAGCATGGTATTGTACGTACAAGTAACTATAGTGGAGTAGATACAGAAATAGTGAAATTAAACTACAAAAACACTCTGGAACAAAGCCCAAACATGGAACTTGTAGGATAGTTGATCTGCTCAAGTCTCCGAAAAAGGTTTATGCCACTGTCGTCTTGCAATAAGTCAGGTTGACTCCTCCAAATCTTGAAAGAAATGCTCAAAACACGATGTCCTTGGAGCATGGGGGACCAAATTATAGAATTGTACCCATTCCCAACTCAAACTAACTCACCTTGTTTGGTATTTGGGTTCCAGTATTTTGAAGGAATTTGGTTTGTTGATTCAGACTTGCTACTTGGTAGAACTTCCCTGCCGAGCCAATTGTGGCTTATGAAACTTGGGAATGCACTTTTTGACAAAAAAAACGAAAAAAATACCAGTTTGGAATTTGACATACCCTAAGAATCCTTGGACCCTCCAATGGAAGGGTGAATGAACCTGTACAGCAGGGGTGTACAGGTCCTCAAAACAGCCACTTTTAAGGGGTCAGGATTCTTAGGGTATGCCCTCCAAAATAGTTTCCAAACAAAGCTGGAAATCTATCGCTGTGACGAAATCTATCCATGTGTCCAAGAGGAACTAGGCAGATTTAGTTCCTTTACGACTAGTTGTTTACCAAACGGAGGAGGTATTTTTGGGGAGTCCTTTCACACACATATGACTCTTTTTTGGTAACCAGAGTGGATGTTGATTCTTCTCCTGTAAGCCAACTAGCGGAACTCAATGAGAAACACCAGCTTTTCCAATTACCATAGAATCCATGTGCAGTATGGATTTGCCATAAATATAAGCCCAAGGTAAATATTGCATACAATCCACACATGGATCCTATCGGATAGGGAAATAGTACAAATCTACAAACGAAGGAATTACTAGGCCTGCTAGGTTAGATGTTAAACGGTCAGACCTTGCAAAGTTTATCATAAAGTTTACCCTCCTTAAAACTAACATAGCCCCTGAAAATGGTGGTTGGGAAACTACTTTCTTTTTTGGCACCCCTATTTTCAGGTGCGAACTGTTAGCTTCAGGGAGGATACTATCTTTGAACGGGGCTGGGTGTTTTCAATCAGGCTGACTTCTTTGAGGCCATATTTATCTCGGAGAATCGTGGAAGCGGGTCTTTAGACACCTATGATGATGCCCACAGATCTTAAGCTTTTCAGGACACCAAATAGTTGCATCCAAGATGAAAACTTGCCAAAGAAACAAAGATCTCCGAATTTTTCCAAAGGCCAGTGCTGCTCGTGTTATCCAATTTTATCTGGATCATGAAACTCTATCCAGTGAAAATGAAAATACAAAAAAAAAGACACCAAGCTGACGCGACGCCTCTGCATCATGAAGGTTGCATTGATTTTCCACAAAAAATAGTGGCGAATAAGCAACAGCTGTTACTGTACTTGGATGTTTTTCTGTCAATCCAGAACAACCAGTTCTTCACATCCATATCAATCCAATTCAAAATCAAATTTCAAGGCGCTTTCTTGACAGCGTTTAGTGAAGTATATGAATCTTTACTCATCAAAAGATCGATTGTTTTACTGACCCGTGCACAAAAAAAAACAACAGCTTAATCCTCCGTCATTGTTTGTGTGAAATTTCAAAACCCATCCAAAAAATAAAAAAAACTACTTACCATGGGAACCCATAACCTTCATGTTTAGGGCTTATTTCACCCATATTTGGGGGCCTAAAACCTTCATTTTTCTATGGTTTTGGGGTCCAAAGGTAGGACTTACTTAATACTTATATAATATAAATATACTTGGCAAAACTTCGGTCCCCTGCGACTAAAGGGTTAACTTTTAGTAAGTTTATATGTTCACAACACCCGAAACCCCAATTTCTAAGGCCGGGGCTCTTTTGTTGGTGTTTCAGGGACTAATTTACCAAAGATTTGCCAAAAATCGTGGATACTGATCACAAAGCATTCGTTGAAGTCACCTGCGTATACGTAGTACAAATTCTGCAGTTGTTTATGCAATCAGAGTTTCATTTCTACAAAACATGTTCCTTTGTCATTACATTCCCCCTGACATTCCCATGTCAGATGGTCATTAAAACAATGAACATCAGGTCAGAGTTGTTTTAAGCTGTTCAGTTCAGGTTCACTTTTTGACTAAATGATCATCTTGTTACAGATCGGTTACTTTGGGAGGAATAGATACCCTTGGTCTAGGGGAATCAGACAACAAATCCAGTTGCATTGGAAAATGCCAGTTGGGTACAGTTTTCTTTGATGGGCTCCCACTGCCGGATTGGCCTGCTAAGCTAAAAAAGTCAAAAGATTCAAAAGTTCAGTAATTCATCGGATTTGTCTCAAAAAATATGCAGTGCGTGTCTGAAAAAAAATACAGAAAAACGTTTTCCTTACAGTACGAAATGAAAAAATTGACCATTTTTTCAACAGGAGAGTGTGGCTGGATGACCTCCCAATTTCTGGGACATTTCAGAGTGGTTTTTGGAAATCAAACATCACCATAGATAAATCAACAAGAATGGCCGCACCACAACTTGTCCATAGCTGCGAATAAAAATGTGTATTCATTTTTGAATGCGAACAGTGAAAACACCAAAAACATGGAAGAAGAACGTGATCATTCCAATGCACACCACAAGTCTTTTTCTGGCGACAAATCCTTAAAGTAGATCAAAGTAGCATCAATAACACTAGAATAAGCATATGAACATATGAATCATATCAAAAATTGCAGTGCTACCACGAAATTCATCAATTACACTAAATCCGGACTTTTTAATTCCTGTTTTCGGAAAAATTCTGCACTTTTGGTTAGAAATAAACTGGAATAGGCTACGTTCAAGTCGCTGGCATCTCTTCTTATTTCAAACTGCATGGCACTGCATGTAGTCACCTTTGTACTTGCAGGCATGCTGTTTTTGTGGGGAACTTCTGTGGAAGCCGTTGTTTCTGCTGCATTTGGATATTTTTTGGGGGGCTCAGGGGAAATGATCTCACGATGGCAAACACCTATTTTCTAGTTGGTGGTTTCCACCCCATCTGAAAAATATTAGTCAAAATGGGAATCTTCCCTAAATAGGGATGAAAATAAACAGTATTTGAAACCACCACCCAGTTTTTGATGAACTGATGGTTGGAAGACACTGTTCAAGATTGGAAATCACCATCCACCTGATGCTTCAAAGTGACCTTTTTATTCCCTAGTCCATGTAATCTTTGAAAGGTCATGTTTTCAATATCCCAAAAAGGTCACAAGCAGAGTTTCCCAGATCATACAAGTTGTGCTGCAGGTCATTTCAAGAACCAAAATATGCAGCATTCCTGTCCCCAAAACCACCATTTAGGAGAAGAGGTGACATGAACTTCCCCCAACCTCCCAAATTGAAAGTATGACTTTCCAAGTGGTACTGTGCTCGAAACTCAATATTACAAAAAAAAACTCAGGCAATTTCCGGAATCCATGTATACCTAAATTTACCATAAAAATCAACCAGATGTGGGTGAATATACCATACATGGACCCTATGTGTTTTGGGAGGTTTCTTCCTACAAAGCCGTCAAACCTTGGGGGGTGATCCATGGTCTGAAGTTTCGGCCCATCCACGTTTTCCAGCTCCCTCAAGCCGTTTCCGCCGTGCGGCTCGGTGAAACGGGGCGGGCTTCGCCCCGGTAGGGCCCGGCATTGTGGAATGAGTGAAGAAATATGGAAGCAATGCAAGATGCAAATTTGTCTCCCTGAAACTAGCAGCAAAAGGTTCTGCAAAAAATGGGGGCAGATGTTTCAAGACGATCGTTTGTTTCACAAAAGAGGCCGATATTTTCAGAGCAAACGTCAACAAAAACCAATCAAAGATAGCTTTTAGGCCAGGTTACAGGCTACAACTGCTACAACTGCTACCAACATGAAAATCGGAGGTGTTTTTTTTCCTGAAGTCCAGGGTGATTTTTGTTTGAAGCCATGTGAGCAGGAAAGTTCCCCAGGAATAAGTTGGATCTATCCCCCCCCTCATAATGCCAGTCACCACCAGGATTATCGGATTATGATTTCTTTTTATTGCTGGGTTCCTATTATCCTTCATTTGCCAGTGTTACCGGGGGGGTAGATCCAAGGTACAAGTTGATATAAATTAGTTTATTTTCTGTGTATAACTATGGTGCCCTGCATCCAACCACAAACACTTGATCAAACAAAAACCATTTGCGGCCACAAAAAACCAACCAGGTGGTCATCTCTCAATTTGCCAATCAATTTCTTCACAAAATTCGCCGGAAACATTTTGCCAATTTGAGATACGCCAGGTGTCCACCCGAAGAGGCCGAAATCCACCTTGAGAACCAAAGAATGGTGTGATGAAGAAGGACTTGCAACAAAATAACAACTTCAGCCTATGGTTAATTGATGGTTTGGGATTTTAGGGATACCCCTAGGTATCAATGAGTTTCATAAGGTGATCCCAGGAATCCAAACCACAACCCAAAACACCAATTAGCCAGTAGCTGACAACTATTAATTCATCGACAATGTTGGGGAAACTGAATAACAGGCTGGCTGGAACATCTAGAATTTCAAAGAACTCACATGTCTAAATTAAAATAGAAAGAACTCCGAGGAAACCCATTATAAATGTTATAAAAACGGTGCATTGCCTTCATTCCATTTCATTCCAAAAGCAAATCCAATAGTTACATAGACAAGCTGAGGGAGGTTGCTGCTTTTTTGGAAGATTTCTTGACAATTTGGACATTCATCGACAACCATTTTCGAGGGGGGTGGATCGGGGCTTTAGTCGTTACAGTAGTGAACAAAGGTGTTGGGAGTTGGGACTCTCATTTTTTGTCCATCATCTTCCAGCATGTGCTTGCCGGTTGCAAGGCGCGCCTGCGTGAATATGCTACTACATCGTCCAAAACCTCAGTGAGTTCGGGTGATGGGAGAGAAATTGCTCAAAGTTTTGGGGATAAAGAATACCTACAAGGTCAAAGTCTGAGATGTATCTGAGAAGACCTGATCAAAGAGCAATGAAATCATATTGTTGACGTAGTTGGTGGTTGAACCAACTCCATTGAAACAATATGCTCGTCAGATTGGATAATTTTCCCCAAGTTTCAAGGTCAATATGTTTCAAAAAGATCTTTGACACTAGCACCCAAGTTTTTTTGCTAGATGTCCTGGACTCTTTTCTTTAAATAATAACACACTTTAGTTTTACAAATGATCAGGATCCGCGATGGACAGCTCCAAGGTCAGCCGTCATTTTTTGTTGGGAACTTCCATTGAAACAACTCCCATAAGTGATACCCCCGACCACTCCCATGAGTACCCCAAAGGTTGTACGGGAAGTAAATTAGGGAAGCTTATGGTAAGCCTAGGGTCCCCCACTTTTGGGAGTGCTTGAGGTATTTTCTAGGTCTTTTTTGCTTGCAATTTGTCGAAATCTAGAGATTGATAATTTATAAGTTCACCATCATACAGTTGATGCTTCAGAAATGCGAAACAACCACCGGTTGGATGTATAAAACCCATCGTAAATAATGGAATATTTACCATATCAACTGCTTAGCCGAACTTCTGCCGGGCCAACCGTATCATGATCCCCCTGGGACCTCGGGATCTTGAACTATTGTCCCATTTCCAGATGTATCTCCACTTGATAGGTTGAAGCACAAAGAAGAGATGCAAAAGTCTTGCAAGGTGCAATCATACCCACAAGTACAGGTAAAGAATTGGGAAAGAAATGTTTTACAACCATCTAGGATTCCGATTCCGATGTTGAGTGTTTGACTGCATCTTTGAGATCCCGTTGAAGTAAACGGTAAAGTCGTTATCCCATTGCATCCCATGAATAGATGTGTTGTTTGTTTTGAAGCCCGATTTGTCTACCAAAAAAAGGTGAAGTTTCAATAGAAGTCAACAAACTCATCAAAATCCAAGAAATCTCCAGAGAAACCTCCAGGATTTGCGAGAAATCTTGAATCTTGCCCCCTACAATTCGACCAGATTTCTTTTTTCAAACAGGTACCTGAATTGAGGTTCACCTGATGTGTAACCTCCCTGGTAAAAAAAAAACACACTCAAAAAAGTTGTGTGTTTTGGATTTTTGGGGTTATTTTGTTGTTACCCACCTGGAAGTTTAACATAGCCCGTGAAAATATACCATCCCAAAAGGAGAGTAGTCTTCCAACCATCATTTTTCAGGTTCCATGTTAAACTTCGGGGGAGTAACTCTTTGAGCTCAACTGGGAATCTTGTAGGCTTAAACAACAACATCACTGAGGTCTCCACGTCAGACCAACCATGACATAGGCAGCGATCAACATAGCACCTTCCAACCAATTGGACCTGAAGCAACAGATTTGACNCGTTTGAGGTAGGTGCTTCGAAGATGTTTTTCTTCGCCTAGTTGCATGCAGTATGTCCAAAATAGGATTTTGTCTATAGTTGGTGGGTTGAACTGCACAATTTGAAACAAGATCTGAGTCAAACACTTCTGAAAATCAATATGGAACTTAAAAATGAAGATTTGGAAAATGATGATCCTTTTCAAACAGGTGATTTGCAGGTTCCATGTTAACTTTCCAGTGTGAAATGGCTTCATCTTTCCGAAGTTACAAGGGTGAACCTGGTAAAGGATGTTTGAAAAAAACGACCCACTTAAGCGTATCCATGACTGCGAAACAATCCGGACCAGAGAACTCATGCTTAATCATTTAGTATACCCATGGGGATCCATGCGACTGGTATATTTACCTACATTTCCTCTTGTCATTTTGAAAAAAAAATGCCCAACGGAATCAACCTGGATTTCTTGGGTCAGGTAAAGTGAGGATGCCTAACACCTCGATGGTATCTTTCGCAATTCATTCCACGGAAAACAAATTTCAAAGGGAAAAGTTGGTTACCCTTGGGAGAATAACCGAAATATATACCAACATATATCACCGTCTATGGGTTATATAATGGTTCTATAGGGCAATATGGGATAATATGTTAGGAACAACTGCAAGGGTACCCTCCCAAGGGTACCCAAAAATCCCTTTGAAAGATATAATGTTTCTCCTATAAAAGAAACATATGGCAAAGGATGTATCATGAATGCACATGTTGTTAATTGAATGGAATATAATTCATTATTGTTGTTCCAGGCTGGAACAAGAATCCTAAGAATATCCTCTCCAAAATATCATTGATGATCTTGGTAGAAACAAATGTAAGGTGGAACCCCCAGATTGAATAAAGCTGCAGATGATACTTTCACAAGGACAACATGGCGTCAGTATAGAACACCAACCCCAATAGTGCACTATTTGTTCTCTCAAATCCCTCAAAATTACCATATAGATTCAAAGTTGCTTTACCCCCCAATGTCGGTATCCAATGTATCCAATTTAATCTTCCCTGGAGATGCAAGGTTACCTGTTACCTCATTAGACAGTAATTTTTTGTCGGTGTTCTAGGACCCATTTTGCTCATCCCCAGCTCCTTAGCTCCTCCAATCTCAATGATCAAATATATCAATCATACTCAATACTCTTCCTCCCACAATCATGGAAGTGGAAAATGGGGTCCCAGTGGGTCCCTCCAATGTTAGCTTCCTTTCCTTTAAGGTAATTTTCCGTTTAGCCATGATTATGAGAGTTTTCGGGTATGTTTAAACCTGGTGTTTATCAAAAATCATTCGTTCAACCAGTGGCATAACTGGATAGGATTTCCTCCCCTATAAATCCTAAACACCCAGGAAAAAAACACACAACCCATGAATGAAAATGTATCTCCTATTAAAACAACTGGTGATTTTCTAATGCCTTCCATCCTGCAACCATCCAAACTTGGGCACACCAAACTCGCCATCACTGGTCACACTCCCAACCTGAAAAGAAAACGCAACAAAAAAGTGGCGTTTGGAGCAGGTTTGTGGGTTGATGTTTCCTTTTGATCTCACAGGAGCGAACCGGTTCTTTGTTGGATATTTCCGTATATTCCGTGTATATATATACACAGAAAGGAACATATATCTTAATACATATATGATATATGTTGTATCATTATGCATATATATATATATATTATATGTTTCTGTCCCAAATGAGCAGTATTTCTTAATAAAGAACCTTGCTTATACACTGGCATTTTTTGGAAGTCCCGTGAATGACCCTCTACAGAGGCTGATGGTTAAACCGCTAAGGCTAACAGTGGAAAATTGCTCTAGTTGACTGTTTTCCTTTTGTGGCGTTTAGGCATTTTTTCAGGTGCTATGATGTTAGTTTCAGGCAAGGTAATCGATCGTTAATGGCCCTTGAGTTACGCCAGTCAACACAGCAAGGTCAATGGGTTACCGGTCAACCTCAGGTCCGGTGACGTGTTCATCATTTCCCATTCAGCTGGCTTTTGTTTGATTATTCGTACCCCATACACCCCCGAAAACTAGCGGCTGGAACCTGAAACTGCCCTCTTGGAAAAGGAGAAACTCCATCTACAAACTACCAATTTTTGGGTTCCATCAATGTTAGTTTTTTGGGGGTGCAGGATCCATGGGACTGGTATCGTCCATAGGATCCATTAAAACTAAATTTATAACATGTAACATAAGCATAAAAAAATATAACATACGTCCCGTGATGGATCCATGGGACGACGGTATCTGAATATAGTGATCCATGGATAGTTGATTTTTATGGTATATAAGTGTAGGTAAGAGTAAGTACAATGTACCAGTCCCATGGATCCTATGGGATACTTCACCAGCTTGAGAATGTGTCATGTGTAGCGAACTTTTGCCCAATTCTCAACTACACCAAAGAAAGCTGGTGTTTTTTCCCAAACCATTAAAGAAAAGTATGCACAAGTCAAATTTGAATCATGTTTCCCCCAAGTCTTAGGGTAGAAATTGAACAAAAAAGCACATCTTTGAAATTTCACATGTTTCACCGCCGGACCAAGCGCGTTTTCACAGGGGACCAACATCAATTGGGAGAAAACACACAACTTACACCCTGGAAGATTAACATGGAACCTGAAAATGATGGTTTCCAAAAGGAATCTCCCATTCCAGGGACTTCTTTTCAGGTTCCATGTTAATCTTCCAGGGTGTACCAACCCCCTCCATTTCAGGAAGCCAGGTAACAATGAGCACTGTGACCAGCAAAATGCCCGTGCCCAAGGGCCTGAAGTTCAAATCCTTGGTAAAGGATGGTAAGTTGCGACCCAGCAGTCGTCATGATTTAGTTTGGAAAATGATTGGCAAATCATAAGTTTTCCTAAGGTTTTTTGCATTTTTTTTCGGGAAAGAATCGCGTTTCATGAGGAAATCTAAGCAGTTCAGAAAGACCCTTCATGGGATTAACCAACCTCAAAAGTCTTTCTGAGAGGATTTCCTCTCACGAAGCATACAGGAAACGAACCTTCTAAATGTGTGCGGGGTTAAACTACCCGCAAACTTTTACATGGAGCAACTTCTTCACAGTATCCTGGCATCCTGCATTCCAAGGAAATGAAGATAGCAGTCTGGAAAATGACCACTCAACAAAAACACGATCCATCGATCCCCTACGTGCAACTGCAGAGGCATTGTAGCCAGGTACAACATCAAGTCATGCAACAAGTCATGCAACAAGTCATGCAACTATCCAATCTTTGAAAATTATGAGGGACAGAGGTGGGGTTCTATTTCCAGTTCAGAAATGATAAGCTACCTTGGTTCTATGAGACTTTGTGACTTGATTGACTTGTGACTGGTAAGCTGTTGAAAAAAAGAAATGGGGAAGCGCCTTATTTTTCTTAGGCCTCCAACAGATTGATGGAAATGTCCCACGAGTTGTCCGGGAAAAGTTCGCAAAAAGATTCACACCAACTTTCCCCAAGATCGGCATCCCAACCATAGGCACACCAATGGCCCAACCAGCACAAACCTCAGTAACAAAAATGGCAACACATCAAAACAACACACCCAGGCAACGAGCCAACTTTTTAAATCAAGCAACATCAATCAACTAAGCAAAAATATAGGACACTTCGGTTAGATCATGACTAAAGTTGCATTTTTTTTCTCAAAAGTTGTAAAATTCATCAAGTTTCCGTTCATCACTCAATGATGCAATAGTTTTGTTGGGTGAAATTCTATAGGGATGATAAGCCCTATAGGCCTATAGGATATTGGATTCCATCATATTCCAATCAGTTTCCATCCATTCTGACGCTCCTGAATCGGGAATAGCCGAGAATATCAAGTCCAGGTGTTGCTTGAGCCATTTAGAGCAATTTAGAAACAGAAAATTGTTGAATTGCGTCACTTTCCAGAAGATTCAGAAAGAAATATCGAATTCTACAAGAGTGTTAGCCAACAAAAAAAACAATCAACAAAAACCACCCATCCTCCGCTTCCACTTCCTTTGTTTCCAAGAGCGACCTTTGTTTGTTTTTTTTGGTTGGGAAAATTCCAGTATCGATTCCTCTGTCCCCCTTACCATTCAAAAATAAAATTTCTCCATTTTGTCCCCCATTTTTGTTCCCCACTTCCAACGACCTCCCACCAAGAAACGCTGAAGGGAACCACCAGTAAGGCAATCTGCGAGGAGGAACCCAAGGCGACGCCCAAGGAAAGGTCCATCTTATTCTTCAGTGCTACATCGACCTGCTTCGAGGAAAAAAAAACCTGATTGACATGTCCCATACCATCCATGTATGGTATATTCACCAACATGTACCATCAAAATGGACCAATTGTAGGTAAATATACCATACATGGATGGTATGGGTGTTGTTGCCCCGTCATGTCCTTTTTTTCAGTGAAAATGACGGGATCCGATCTGGAAATTTCATGGCTGAGTGTAGAAATAAATCTCTTATATAACTGGGGTAGGATTTCATCCCTTATAATATAAAAGGCGAAGATCACTTGGTCACTGCTCAGACTTTTCATCAGTCTTGACAGCTGAGGTGCGAGGATAGACCTGGAATGGTTTTTGTCGACGTTATAGAAATCCAATACAAATCTTGAATCTGCTTAAGATGCCTGGCAGAAATATTATCCCAAATGGTGGTTTTATGCTGATTTAACATGAACCACGTGGTAGAAGCTAAAAAACATCTAAAACAAATCCAAGCGCATCTTCTAATGTTGGCTTGGATGAGAAAAGAGAAGGACTAGGTTGTGTAAAGAAGCTTTAGTCATTCTTTCTGTTTTAATATCAGTACTCAACTGAAAAACAAAATTTGGCCAATAATAACCACAAGAACACCACCACTTGCAAAGAACATCTTCCAAAACCTCCATTTTTTTTTGCTTGTTATACGTACTTTCATGTCCTTCTCTCTCGGGGGCACACGACTCACAGGGGAGAACGGTGTAGGCTAAAGGGTGAAACAGTTTGGGTTTAGTGATGAAACCCAAATTTCGTTGAAAGGATTTAATGTTCAGGGCCTTAAGGCTGTTCATGTTGAGGAAAGTATGCTTTTTAAGCCCTCAAGGGTACTCAAACAAAGCCAATGGAAAGGCCACCCCTTGTAGATTCGTAGATGTCGTTTTAATGGTAAAAAGGGCCCCCTGTGTGTTTGAAGCCCGGGGTGTGATTCGAGTCGTGAGTTCAATTTTGACGGAACAAATCGCTGGGTCCCCCAAACGGCAGTGAGATGTTCGGCGGCATTTCCCACGATGGGCAGCAAAATCTCAGCATTTTTTCACACATAGAAAGGTCTTGTTGACTTGTTGCTACTGGCTGGCACCGCCAAAAACTGATGATTCATGGGGTTCTTCTTAAGAAGCGAGAAACGAAGCCTATACTAGACTATACATTTCATGATCTGTACGTTACATGCATATGATGTGTATATATATATAATATCTATATCTAAAAAATACTATCACTGTACATCACTGTATATTAATGTGAAGGTATATCAGCTCTATACTGTAAGTTCTTACTTATAATGTCTACATTGTGTAAACATCTTTTTCATGTCTATAGCCATATCTAGAAACATGCAGGCCAGTATCATTGAGACAACGTATGTTGGAACATCGTCCGTCATTACAAACCTCTGACTGACCTTAAAGAGGCAAACTGATCATATATCAAATATCCCATAAGATCCATGGGACGATTCTATATTTACCTACATCAAAACCATTCAAATGAACCATGTAAATACACCAGTCCCATGGAAGCTATGAGTATGTGTATATATATATAAATAAATATATATATATATATATTATAGTACCATGTAAACAAAACATTATTACAATACAGTGAGAACATGAAGAAACCAACCATATCTCAAATTTAAGGACCTCCTCCCAAAATGTGCCAAACAACATGTTTTTTTCGTATTCCACGTTGTCAAACCGTTTTCAGCTGGTTGATGACTTGTTCTGACACCCGACGTTAAAAGGCATTTGCGAGTGGTGGTAAAACATGCTGAAAAAAAAACCTGCCTTGTTCGCCTGGAATTTTGGAAAAACACTGGTGAAAGTTTCGAAAAATGAAGGTGAAGGACCATGAAGACACATACAACATGAGGTCATTTACTCGGATGTGAACCTTGGTACTACCAAAACTATAGATTTGGTTTAGGTAAAGATTATCATATATCATATATTAGTCATATATCTCAACTCAAATTTGCACCAAAGGGATTTTGTCATATTGAGTGTCAAAAACAGCAATAGAAGTAGCTCTAAAACAAAAAACAAGTGCTATGGTTTTATAAACAAACAATCAAAGATCTAGACATTGTGCACAAATAATTCAAACATGCATATACATAAATACATTATTCCTATCTATATATACAAATCATTTTTCCGATACTATACATCATATAGGCGCTCCTCCCGAAATTTCAAGTCCCTGTTACAATCACGGAGAAAAAAGCCGCCGGGACTCCACACCACACCGATGAAGTGTTCGGAGATGCCAAGGTTTTTGGTGATTCCCTGCGCTCGGCTGTTCCCCAGCTGGTAAAAAAGGTGTTTTTTCTTCGACGGTTGCCTGTTGGTGTGGTGGCATACAGTTGATGGTTCAGAAATCCGGCTAATCTGTTGATATGGTAGTTTATCCCATTATTCACAAGGTTTTTTTACGTCCCAGGTGGTGCAGGATTTCTTCCATCAACAGTAGTTTGGCCAAACGAAGATTAAGGCAGTTGTTTACATGCACATACACCTACACACGTATCAAACGTGTATTATATCTGTATATCTATTTCCAATCTGCAGCATCAGCATTGATGGTTTTGTTTGGGAAGAAAATATTTCCAGGAAGCTTCAAAAGAAGGTCAAATGATGGTACTTCAGAACGAAAACGCCTACAATCAAAACCATTACATTGGAATGACTTAAGACAACATGTGTGAAAACCAACCCCTTTAAACGTCAACCTGTTGTTTTGTCCCGTACCCAACTTGGAGAAGCCCCTACAATGCTGGGTTGCCAAACATGTCCCCTTCTTTGGGGGTTGGTGGTTTGATCCAAAAATCACCCTGACCTTGGGGTGGAATATGATGGGTGTTCCCTGTTTTTGTCATGTTGATATGAACCCTGGAGTTCTTAAAGATTTTCCCACCCCAAAAAAGTCGTGCTATGTTACCACGTTTTTTTTCTGTGGAATTGATAAAGCCTGAATTCTGAAGCAAATGTTCAACGTTGAAGAAAAGTGACAATGGTCATTATTCGGAAATAAAGAACCTAACAAAAACACACGAGCTACGAAAAGAACCCCTACAACTTTCCATTATACTGGCTGTTTAATAGGGACTCCTATAATGGGATAGAATAAACCCTATAACAAACAGTAGTGTAACCCCCTATACAATCTAAACAACCAGGTTGCTCTTCATTGCTCAAATGTGTACTAGCTACTTTTGTTTGCTTTTTGTTGTTGCAAATGCCAATTTTCTTACACAAAATCGTCCCATCCCCCGCCATTCTCCAGCAGTCATTTTCCATAAAATCCTTGGAAGGATTGTCCGTTGTGTAGTCCTACAAATGGGAAGCCTAACTATTGGATATGTGTGGATTTCCAACATAAAATATCCCAAACGCGACACCCACGGATCCAACTGGGATGATGCTTCAACTAGGGTTTACTGTTGTTATTATGCTATGTCTAAATATACGCATATATATATAAACATTATAAACACATATTATCATATTGTTATATCCCATTTGAAAACCCTAGGGGTTAAGCCTTTACCATTTGGGAGCCCTATTTTTTTTTGAAATAGTCCCTTTAAGTTGGATCACATGAACCTTCCATGCAAGTGCTTGAATGATTCATCCTTGTTTTTATCCTCCGAAAAAGAATGTCATACATAAATACAATATAATATATATATATATATACACAGCATGATTCACATCCTGCCAGTTGTGTTAGGACTACCGAGGTGCATCTATTTATATATATATATGCATGTATATAATGTATATATATATATACAAAAATATACGTAAAAATATATGTATGTATATATATAGAACACTCTCATCACGGCAAGTCCATCTAGAAAGAGATATTTTGAAATTTCAGCCGACTTCACGGGCCCTTCGACAACTCCCCGGTGGAGTCGAGCACCTCCACACTATCGACAAGTCCTTCAGAGCAAACTGCCACGGTGATGGTCACTAAAGCCAACAACCTTTGGACCGTCGCGGTGTCGCCCGTGCCGGCTCCATGAACTTCCCCCTATGTAGCAACCGAATGGGACCTGAACATATTTACCTACATGCAAACCAGAAATGTTCAGCCATTTATGTAGGTGAATATTCTATACATTCAGCAAGTGAATGGTGAACATTAAGAACATGGTAAATGGCTTGGCCTGGTGGATGAACATTAAGAATATGGTTAATGGCTTGGCCTTGTGGAGCATTCTAGAGGATCGTGGCTTACCCATGAAGGATCCATGGGACATGGTATATTTACCAAGATTTACACGCACGACAATGAACATGTCCCCATCATTTTCCAGGGGGCATGTTAGTTTTCGGGGGAATAGTTGATTTTTGTTGGGTAAATGTAGGTAAATATACTGTACCATGGAAACAATGTGTTATGATGGTGTTATTGTTGATCTTTAAGTCTTATCTCACAACAAGGAGGTGGGGCCACCATTCTTTATATGGAAACTTATTATATATATAATTACACACACGCATCAAATTTCGAATCATGCATCTGGTCCCCAGGTTTGAAGGCAAAATTCCTGAAACCTATCTACAGTAAGTGGTTAGGAAACGAACATACCACGGCTGTCATAGCAACTCGGGGGTTCACATCCTCCAAAAACTCCAAGTGCCAGCCGATTGCCAGAAAAAGATCCCTCAGTTGAGTGGTATCTGGTATGGTGCTGAATTGATATCAATGCCGATGCCTAGAGGATTTGTCCACCCAAACGGACGAATCCGGCGGCCACAATGCCCATTTTTGGTGGCAAAAAAAAGCACGTCGACTACTCAGATTGCTTTGCCAAAGAACAGTGCTGCCACCCCTGAATGGATAGGCTCCTGGCACCCCCGCGGTTCGCGCAGTTTTCCGGGAAGCTGAAAAATGGGTGTGGAGGTTAGGATGCGGCCAGCATTCTGAACTCCCAGCATTCCCATGGTAAACTAGAATCATCCAACAACAGGGGTCATTTTTGTTACCAACCCAAGCTTCATGCATCTTTTTCGGGAAATCACTGAAAGAATATCATACATGTTACATTTACATTGGCTATAGTTCTATATAGTTACTATAGTTCTTTGATCCCACCCAAATGGGTCCCATTCAATGACCCCTGACCCCTCAACCCCCCAAAATTGTTCAGCTCGCTTGTTGGAGTGGGTTTCCCGCTGCCAAGGACTCATTTACTTTTGAGGTGTAACCCAATATTTCAAGTCATAACCCCTAACGGATCCAATAGGACATATTATATTTACCTGCATTTAATTGATATATTGTGGTAAAATTGTAGGTACACCAGTCCCATGGATCCTGTGGACAATCCTCTACGTTTGGCCCGAAGTGATACTTACAAGTCATAAAAAGTCAGTAAAGAGGGTTTGCTACAAGCCGGCTCACCACAAACCAACCGTCCAGCAACTAGCAACAAAGAAATCAACCACCAGCTACCTAAGATGACACCTGACGTGAAGTTCCTTGTTTAGTATGTGGTACTTAAATCTGGATGTATTCCACTTACAATACAAATATATCTGAGCATACGAAAACATGATACAAAAAAAACACATGTTTCATGATGACCGTCCCATCTCCCATCACCATCTCCTAATCAGAGCTACCTTCCCCAAAACGACAACCCATCGAAGGAAAATCCAATCCTCCTCCGTCTCACCGCCCTCTTCGGCTTCGGTCTCAGTCATGGAATTTTTGCATTTGTGATGGGAAAACCTTCATCTCCGGAAGGTTAGATACATACTGTATACAAGTACACACGTAGTACACAGTATGTGTGTACTGTAAATATATATATATATATAAATTCAATTAAATATATATATATATACATCATCTAAAAATACATTCATATAAAGATCTATTTGATTTAGATATGATATTTGTTTGGGACAAAAGTGCCCCCCATACGTCGGGTCAAGAAGTTGGTGGTGTTGGTTGTCGTTGATTCTGCATGTATATACGTGCTACAGAATTGTTTTCGAAACTTACAGTAGAAAATTGAAATATCTTTGAAGAGCACGATGATGATGATGATGATGATGATGATGATGATGATGATGATGATGATGATGAGAACTCCATGTTGTGCTATCCGAGCTACCTTTCAGGTTTCTTGACTATGTTTCATGTTTTTGTTGAGATTCTCAATTTTTGAGCTACCAGAAACTATGGCGCTTGTCATACCAGGACTCATGTTGAATCAAGGTCATTCCATCACACCATGTCAGCATTCAATCCCCTTTGAATATGTTCAATTAGCCAAAAAAAAACGTTATGATATTCGATTCTACTGGTTGTTTAATATGGATCCTTACAATGGTTCATTACAATCCCCATATAACTGGGTAGTATAATCCCCTATAATTATACCCTAAATAACCGTTTTTTTTTTCATTGCTCAATTGTGGTTGGTGGTTAGTAAAAACATGGCTTGAAGGTGGCTTATCTTTATCCCATTAACAGGGATAATTTGCCTCAAACCCCCTCCAAAAAAACATCCGTTCAATCCATCAAATATTAAATGGGACCTTACCAACGGACCACGAAAGTAAGTTACTAGAGCTATTAGATACTCAGGTTAGGGGTGATTTCTTTAGATTCAAAATTACTAGGGTTCTCTTCCAAAAGCCGTCATGCCACCAGGTCTCTTGCAACACCAAAACTTTTAGCGAGCGGGTAAACTTTGAATCTATCCCCCACCTAGTAACAGTCACGACCAGGATTGTTACATTTTTTTGTAGGGAATCCCTATTATACCTTTATTTGAAACTGTTACTGGGTGGGGGTAGATCCAAGGTAAACTCCAAACTCAAAGGGCCTGTCTAAGGCAAAATTGCATGAGTTTTGCCTTTTGGAACCCCGCTTAAGTAGAGGACCCCGCAAAACTAGCGACTGGAGCGTCCAACAAACCCCGTGGCCAATCATCTTCCAAGTCCCATCCCCATTTTTAGTAAAGCCTTTCGTTTCGCCATTTCGTTTCCACGAGTGTATTCCTGCTGTTTTTTGTTGTTGGCACCTCAAAGTAGTCTTTGTGCGTTCCAAGCTGGAAGACGAGGTACAAACCTACAGGCGTTCTTCCGGAAAACGTCTCATGTTTTTTTAGAAGTGAAAAAGGGGTGGTGAAAAAAAACAATCCCAAACACTGAATGCAAGGTGTATTTACCTCCTAAGCTACCCAAATGTATCTAAATAGACAATACATTGAGTGTCTGGGAATGTGAAAGTCGACAGGCAAAATAAACATCTCTAAACCATTGTTTTCAACCAGCCACTGTGGTTCCAGAAACACGAGGTGTCCACAACACGGATCCACAACCATTGATGTGTCCCAACAAATCTTTGTACACCCCCAAAGTTCCACGAAATGCTTCACCTGAAGCCATGGTAGTTTCCAAGTTCGGGATCTTCTGGACTCCATGAGTCGCTTGGATAAAAGTAACACTAATATTCTCCGAAAATTGGTGGTGAAAAATTGTGATTTTACCGTGGTAAAACGCAAACAATCACCTTAAACAAGTCCCATGTGTTAAATTTCAGGGGTGTAGTAAAGACGTGTGTCTTCCATGTCTCTGAAACCCAAACAACAGCTTTTTGAGCCCTGCTTTCCCTGCTGAGACTTCCAACCATAGAGCACTGCTAGGATAATCGCAGCACCTGCATATCAGGGACCCAAACACTCCGTGTATGGAATATTTCGGAGATCCAAAGAATCAACTTCATACCATTCATGGGACGGTTGATTTTTATTGTCGTCATGTATGTAAATATACCACACCCTAGGTAGGGATCCTGGCTCACCGAAACTGAGAATGGTTTCATGGAACCTAAATACCTTTCGTTTCGGAGGTGATTGTACACCCCTTCATCATCCTCTCACAAGGAGAACCAGGATCCCTAGGCCAGGTACAAACAGTACAAAGACGTCTAACTTCGTTTCAAACTGCACATTTACTTAAGATATGAGTTTCTAGTTGGAAGTTTCACCCCATCTGAAAAGTATTTTCCAAAATGGATCATTTCCCCAAGTAAGGGTAAAAATAACAAATCTTTGAAACCACCTAGTTTGGATCGTCTTCTTTCCTAGCAATAAGGAATAGAAACATGAAATATTCCTGGTACTGGGAAGGGGGAAGCATCCGTCCCAAAATATGATCAACCATACAGTTCAAGGCATTCAAACTCATCTCACAGCGGTCATACTTTTCGTAACCTGGCACTAAACAGGATTGGTACAGTATCCTTGAACGTGATCTGGTCTTATAGTACTACACCCCGAAAATTCGTGGAATATGTTCAAAGGGACCGTTTCAAAAGAAAAAAAACGTCTTCCAAAGATTGATGTTTCAGGGCCTTTGCTAGTTTTCGCGGGAATAGCTGATAACTAGAAAAATCCTTATTGGCAAAAGTCTTTTACCAACAACTTTGCTCCGTGTTCCTGGTCGACATCCATTTTCTGAGTGTTTTTTCTTGTACGCTTTTCTGAATCTGGGCTATGGAGAGGCAACAAATTACCCTGCACTACCTGAGTTGCATATCCCATGACGCAACAATGGGACGATTGTATATTTACCTACATTTACCATATAAATCAACCAACTGTAGGGTAAATATAATAAATAATAATATATATATATGGATGGTATGGGTATGGATTTAAAAGCAACGTTGCGATGGAATTTTCGCCCAGACATGCCTCTGAAATTTCTCCAGCCACAACGAAAAAAACATCCTGGTGTTCATTCACACGAAACTGCCTCTGGACATTTCCAAGGAGACACCCTCTTCACCTCAACAATACGGTGGTTTGGAGGGATATTGAAACGACCGACATCATTTGGCAACATCATTTCGGTTTTCAACACTGGGTGCCTTCAATTCACAGGTGCAAAGTTCAAACGTCCCAATTTGGAGTCACTCAGTATCAAAGAAAGAAACTGTAGATTGTTGAGAGATTTCTCAAGAGGAAAACCTGGTCAGGTGAGGTTGAAGAACACCATCATTAAAAGAAACACCATTGGAAAATATACATATCTCGGCATACTCAATTTCCTCTGCAATGGTTTCGTTTTTAATTTAAAATCAAAAGTATCTGTCCAAACATGAATGCATAGATCTGGCCAAATTATGATATTTCAACAACCTAAGTTCCCCTGAAACAAGGGAGATTCCCTTACTAAGCTACCTTTTGAATGAGGTCGTGCGAGGTCGCTAAAAGTTAGATAGATAGATAGATAGATAAAAGAGAGGAGGCTATACCTCAAACATGTACTTCCCCATGGGCACACCATTTCGCAACGACCCCCATTCCAGGTTCTCCCCATAGGCAGGAAGATATTTCTTCAAAAACGCAACGACTTCAGCACTTAGGAGTAAGACCGGTTCCGGGGGGTATTTCTGCTGATATGCTGATACTTGCAACAATAAATGGAACTCGCAGAAATCAACAGAACTATGCCGCCTAGAAAAAAAGAGGTTAAGAAACCATGCCATTTTTGGGATTCAGGTCATATCGCAAAGTTGTTCATCCAAATTCTTCAACAATCTATTCTGGAAAGATAACCCTCATGATTTTCACGAATACCTCCCACTTGCTTGGTCTTTAAAACCATGAAAACCTAAGGCTCAAAATGGCTGAAAAAGATCTGCTCAACGAGACCCACAGAACAACTCGCTGATTCTTGTGACTGAAAACAACCTTCCAGTTGCTGTCAGTGATTTTCACAACTGGGTTTCCACACTGGTGACCAAACCTACCAAAGATGGAATCACCATTGCAAGCACCTTGTCACAAACTTGGAATTGAACGACACATCTATATCAAGGTTTCACTTTCGGTGGGTCAAATCCGGTCAAACCGAAAGGTCTCTGCTGTCCTGCTTTCGACGATCTAAGATTTGCTATTAGCAATCATGTTCAACAAAATTCGTCCAGAGTGTTCACATCTAGCAACTCCAATCCAAAATGAGCCACACAAAAAAAACTTATTACTTTCCATTATACTGGTTAGTTAATAGGGATCCTTATGATGGCTTATTAATATCGCTATATACGAGTACCTGGGTAGTATAGTCCCCTATATAACCCAACCAACCAGGTTTTTTTTCATGGCTCAAGTGAGTTCACAAAGATATTCGAATCACCTGAAAAAGGGTATACTTCGATGTACTTGGACATCACCCATCCACTAAGGTTCCACTGACAGGGCTTATATACACACATAGTGAGGCATTTGTGGTTGGCGTGTATGATCACTGGAATAAGCCAACTTGGAGGATATACCCTTAACAACGACGTTTGCAAAAACATTTTTTTTGTGAAAACCACCTACTTGCAGTTGGGGTATTAGTCCAAGTAAGGGGCCTCTGCATCTCTTGCCTCCTGAACGCACCATAGGAAAAAATACAAATTCGTCACATCCATCAAGCGTCCAAATGGCAAAAAAAACACCTTCGATGAGTTGGACGCCTTGATCTTTTCTCAAAACACCAAAAACTACACTCCCTAAAACTAACAGTTGGCTCCTGAAACTGGTGGTTTCCAATAGGAATCTCCTTTTCCAGGGGCCCCCCATTTTCAGGGGCGAACTGTTAGTTTCAGGGAGGGTATCCAATATTTGCCTATGCAAAAATCTAGCGAACCAACAAGTTGAAGCACTTGTTGGAGTCAAAATTTTACAATAAAACCAGCGGGGGAACTTGAATGATACTGTTGATGGTTCAGAAATCCAAAACAACCACCTGGGATGTACAATTGTTGAATGTCTATTGTTGTCATCCGTTGCCCTTCACAAAAATAAGCTACCTTTTCAGCTGAAAAGTTCCCTGACAGGAATCCCACAAATAAAAAAAACAACTGGATGAATCAACTCGTGAATTTTCATCCCAAAACAACTCACAATTTCAAAAAAGAAAAACGGGAGGATTGGTGATTTTTAATTTTGGGATGATTTTTCCCCACCTGTCAGGTGAGGGTTGTTAGATTTTATGTCAGTCTCTTCTCCTTCTTCTCCGACGTGTCCTCCGTC
>DF243163.1:0-35338 GCA_000507305.1 Breviolum minutum Mf 1.05b.01 | reverse complement strand
GCACGCCACACTGAACTCACAGGATCGCGACAGGAGGAGGAGGAGGAAGGAGGAGGAGAAGTACGCGAGGAGGAGGAGAAGAGACTAACATAAAATCTAACAACCCTCACCTGACAGGTGGGGAACGAAGGGCACAACATTCACTCACAAAATCTCACAAAGACATGTACATGTTTTTGAACGAAAAGTGCTGATAATTGTTTATTTACTGAAGATACCTAGTTTATATCGTGTCATTTCCTTTTAAAAGCATATGGAAGGTTTTGGGAGGTCTGGGTGTGTTTCAAGATTCAAAACTGCTCTGGGGATCCCTTTTAGGACGAGTTTCAACAACTTTTATTCTGAGGAGCCTTGCGTTGCTTTTTTTCCCCGTTTGCCAGTGGAATGAAAGGGATGGTTAGACATATTGTGCTTGGAATAACTTGGTGGAGTCCTAGCTGTTCAGCAGCAAATCGTAAACCTGTTGCGGTTTCGGTCGTATAGGCCTGCTATATTTTCTTTTATTCATCCCCATATCCTTTGAACACACTTGATAATAGGTGATTGCAAGTCACCATTTGATCCTTTCAAAACCTGGAAACTCTGCTGATTTCAGGAAGAAGTCAGATTGATTTCAGGTTGTTCAGTTGTTCTGCCCCAAGTCTTGCCCGGATTTGCCTGGTGAGTAGACGAGTAAGAACGAGTACGGAAGAAAGATTTGCAAACCTCATGAATCCCACGGGTCTCATTTTTGTGTATTTCTCTAGATCCCATGAAAATCACAAGGTACATATTATACATCTCAGTGCTATTTTAAGATATCAGCCATCTATATACCCAATTTCATCCACCCGACTCCCAACATTCTTATGTTTGGGTTCGCTTCGCAGGCAGACAAAGTCTACAACACCTGTTTGGTCCTGAACCCTGAGGGTGGCATTGCCTGATCCTCAGGGGGTTTCATGGGAATCTCAAGGGGTTCCAGCCATCCCTTAAGGCAGGAAATATGGCCTAATTAGAAGGGGTAACTTAACCACCCTGATTCCCTTAAAAATCCCGTAATTATGTCCTTATTTCTTCAGGGGAGGTTTGGCATTGGGGGGGTTGAATCCCTGTAGATTCCCATGAAACAAAACCTTGTTGTTAGCACAGGTGGCTAAGCATCGCAAAGTACACCTCTTTGACATCGACGTGGCAGCAACGGCCACGAGGTCGTGGCCTTGAGCAGATTGAAAGGGAGCGGGAGAATGCAAATGAGAAGACAGGGTTTTTGTTTCTATAAAAGGTATAAAAAGGGTGATTACAGATGATTGCGGTGTCAAGTGTTATGATTTATGATGCACATTAATATACAATGTACTGTATATTTTATATTACAGGAAATATGCGATACAGTGTTGTGCAGTTTTATCAATTTGCAGCATACAGCCGCTTAGCCTCTTTTGTTCAGGGCAGAGCTGATTTTGTTGGGTTCGAAGCCACCACCACATAGAAAAACAGGATGTGCCCTATTTGGAATGTACATTATGCGCCATTCAGGCTATTCATGTTAGGCCATTATTTCGACATATTGGGATCCACTGAAACCCACGAAGCCATGACTGTCTTCAACCCCCCCTGACAGACAGCCTGAGGCCTGCGATGAAGTTCAAGGAATTCTCGGGGGGGAAACACGGGGGAAAGTCACAGGGGGATGGCAATGCACGAGAGGAGATGGTGGATGTTGCATGGGTTTTGTTATAGACCAGATACTGGACATATGATGTGAAGCATGCATATTATGCCATACTTTTTGTAGACATGCTTAGAGATGTTGTTATATTGGATCAGCACGAGTCAGAAGCCATGGGGTTGAACATTTTGCAGACATGTTGCCTTCGGTTTTTCAGTATTTGATTTTCACTAAATTCAGAAGTATCAAATCCAACTCTTTCCGGATCCTAGTCCTTCAGCATGTTTTGTTAAATGCCGAAAGATACCACACCTATTTTTCGTATGTCACAAATTTCATGACTATTAGGCTATCACTCTCATTCACACAAAGATGGCTCCATTTTTTCATTGTAAAATCTCACCATTTTGTAGGTACAAAAATCTCACCTCCAACATTCCATGACATCCCCATGTCATCCCCATCCACGACCGAGGAGTCGGATGTGTTATCCGCTGGAGAATCTATGACATTGGTGGATTTACCCTGGTGTCGTATTGGTGCCGTGGGAAGTTGGGAAGTTGGTGCTGGTTGTGTATGATCAGATTGAGAATGAACTTGTTATCAAGGAATGGAGGTTGAGGAGGAGTGTTTTGAATTTTCCCTATAAACTAAGACGTGATGATTTCCAGCTATTTGTATGTACTGGTCTAGGTATATATTTGTGGGCCATGCAAAGCTGTACTACGACATATTTGTTGTATTTGTTCTTATAGTAAATGGTGTCCCACTGTCCCGAATTAATTTACTAGTAATAATGCTGTATTCATTTCTTGTTCATCATTCTAAAGTATCGCACCCCACTACTGTAACGACTCCCTTCTTTGCTTTGTTTGACCAATTACTACTATACCCAACCACCCTTACTAAACAAAAAACTACACCCCTCCAAACACATATAAGTGGCCACCAAACAAGTGAAGCGCCTTTCCCCTCCTTTTTTCGGTGGGTTTTTGCCGCCTCATTGGGAGGTGTTGGCATTTGCTACGATTGTCGCTTCCCTGAGTTGGCTCTTGCAATGAGAGCTGAGGGTGCCAAGGCATAGGGGATTTCCATAAAAAATCAACGGCCAGGAAATGGGACCCGGTTGTGTGGGGATTTTGCCAAAAGGGAAGGGAGGTTGTGACTTCTTATACGGTCTTGGGGCATGTAACTGATACATAAACTAAAGGCTGTCAAAGTGTCCTAAACCGTTGAAGTTTATACATTTTTTTTGGGGGGGGGGTGGAAGGTCCCTATACCAAGTAGATACACTGGCGCCCCCCCCCAAAAGAAGGGTGATAACTCATCCTGGGCGTTCAAGCCATGAAGACACCGAAGACCCCGGCGTCACTGCCGAAGGTTTTGGTATACCCCGGCGCCTTCAACATGACTACGGGCCCAGCACATTATCAGGTGCTGGCCCGGGCCAGAGCTGTTGATACTCAATCCTATGCCACTTGTCGCATGACATGGGATTGGAAACTCGCTTCTTGGGAAAGATTTCATCGGAACTGGTACTGTTTAATGGTTCAGGGGGCTAAAGTCCTGGACAAAACCCACTAATTACAAACCTCAACTGGTTAGCTCCAAATTTGCCCAAACCATCCTGTTAGGATGGAATTCAAATCTATTAAAAACTTCACAGCAGGTCATGGGAATCTTTCGGGACCTTGGCAAAGGGCTTTCCAGGTTGGTGATTGCCCATCACAGGATCAAACATTTGCCTCCTGGCAATCTCTACACGTATGTTTTATCCCTGAAAAACGCATCAACATGCATCATGCCACTTGCTGTTTTGGAACTCGAACTAAGATAGTGACTCAACCAAAATATGTACATCAAGGATGTGCCAATGGTTTCTTTTTGGAGGGTAGGAAAAAAGTTTGTGACATGCACAGAAAAAGAACAAGTCCATCCACAAAAAACATCAACAAAAAAATACATCTGAAGTCTGAAGGTCCCAACAAAAAAAACCCATGTTTTTCGTCCTTCTCAGGTGGTTTTTTGCTCCCCCGCACGAAGTGAGGACAAGAACGACTACCAGGCCACCCGTGTTGTAAAGGAAAACTGTGGGTTTTCTTGAAAATGGCTTGAATTATAAATCTGGGTGTTTCATGGTGTTTCCAAAAATAGGGGTACCTCCAAATCATCCATGGATTAATGGGGTTTTCCATTATTTTCCATTTTGGGGGAAAAAAACCCTATTTTTGGAAAGACCCAAATCTAGAGTATTGAGTCGATGGCTTCCATACATGTGGGTGCTTGTGCGTTCATTGCAAAAAAAATGTGCCACCAAAGAGTTGAGGGGCGATGTTGAAATCAAATCAAACAAAACCTAGGCTGGTTGGTTTAATACAAGGCCTTATATTATTGCCAAAAACCCTTAAAGAGACTATGAAATCTCTGAACATCGCCCTGCATTTTTTGATGTCTTCACCGCCTTGGCCCCCGGCCGTGTGAAATTGTTGGAGAGTTTTCGGCCAAAAAATGCGATGATTAAAATGTGATACTACACTAAAAAAATAATCAGATGTATCAGTCCTAAACTTAATCATATTTATCCATTTCAATGTACATTATTTGTTTTTTTTACGGGTTTTCCCTTTGTGCATGACGTTGGGAAACCTGCTTCATTACAGGCTTGGGGTCATTCGCAGTTGATCAGTCCTTGGGCCGAAGTGGTCACGGAGGTGCACTTGGTTGTCGATTCTATTGTGGTTGATTGACGTTGGAGCCTCGATGAGCTTGTGAACCAGTACCCCTCAATGTATTAGTATATAGATGTTAAGATTTGATTGTGTATGGGCTCCCCTCCCAGTAAGTAAAATTCTCTTCTATCTAACAACGTTTCACATGCCAAATTCGTCGGTTCGATCGTGCTTGTAGTTCACGCTTTTCTTTGGGGTTGCCTATCCGGAGCTACATCAGAAAACCAGTTCAATGAATGCTTGGAGTGCTGGTACTGGGTGTTGTTGTTGATGATGTTGTTGCTGTTTCTGCGGTTCTGAGGATGCATGATTCTCGGGCAACCACTTTTGGTTCGAGGTGTTTCAACAAATCAGTGATATTCGGAATTCAGATTTGTTTCTGACTTCAGGGGCCTCTTTTACAGTTGTCCCATGCTAGAAGTGCTTTCCGCAGTGACTGGTGAATCAATTGCGATTTTTGAAGAAGTGGACTTTGCAGAAGGTTCAGTGAAGGCCTTAAAACAGCGCTTGGCACACAAGATTGGCATCCCACGCTTCCGACTACGGCTCCTTCACGACAACTGCGCACTGGATGACGATCAAACCTTGAGCGACGATCAGATCTTGACCCTTCAAGTAGTGCAGCTTGTCATCCTGGAGTTTCAGCTGCCCGGCAGGGAGCAGGAGCAGGGCATCATGGTGGCATGTCAGCAAAATGATGACAAGCTTCTTGAGCAGCTTTTGAACCAGCCACGAAATCCCAATTTTGAAGATGCAGATGCCATGACGCCCTTGTGTGCTGCATCCCTTAACGGAAGTCTCAAATGCGTACCTTTACTGATAGAAGCAGGTGCCAACAAAGACCGAGGCCTGGCAGATGATGGAGCAACGGCTCTTTTCATTGCAGCTCATCAGGGGCACCTTGAAGTCGTCCGACTTCTGGTTGTGTCAGGTGCCAACAAAGACCAAGGCAAGACAGACACTGGAGCAACGCCTCTTTTCATTGCTGCTGACAAAGGGCACCTTGAAGTTGTCCAATTGCTGGTTGAGTTCGGTGCCAACAAAGACCAAGGATTGACAGATGATGGAGCAACGCCTCTTTTCATAGCAGCTGAGAATGGGCATCTTGAAGTTGTCCGATTTTTGGTTGAATCCGGTGCCAACAAAGACCAAGGCACGACAGACAATGGAGCAACGCCTCTTTTCGTTGCAGCTGAGAACGGGCACCTTGAAGTTATCCGATTTCTGGTTGAGTCGGGTGCCAGCGAAGACCAAGGCACGACAGACAATGGAGCAACGCCTCTTTTCGTTGCTGCCCAGAATGGGCACCTTGAAGTTGTCAGATTTCTGGTTGAGTCCGGTGCCAACAAAGACCAAGGCCTGACAGACAGTGGAGCAACGCCTCTTTTCATAGCAGCTGAGAACGGGCGCCTTGAAGTTGTCCGATTTCTAGGTAGTGTTTGGTCCGATTTCTAGGTAGTGTTTGATAACAACAATCTGTTTGGCGGAAAATGGAGACACATGTTTGTTTTGCTTGCGGGGAGTTAAATTGAGCAATGAAAAGAACCCGGGTTGTTTAGGGCATATAGGGGATTATACTGCCCATGACATGGGGATTATAATAAACCATTATACGGATCCCTATTAAAAAACCAGTATAATGGAAAGTAATAAGGTGTTTTTTTTCGTGGCTCAATTGATAGCGGGCAAACTAGACATATTTGGAAGTGCAAACTCATTACAACTGGCAAACCCGAAATTCTTAAATCGGATATTCCAGTTTGGGGTCAACATAATCACGAAAGCTGGCCTGAGCAGCTTAAGAAGTAATTGGGGTTTGGACGCACCAAAGCCTGATCTTTCAGGAAAAAGGGGGAGGGGGTAAATTCCCTAATAAATCAGGTGGACAAGGCCTTTTGTCTGGGTTCTGCTGTGGATGATGAGGATGCTGCTGATGAAGATGCTGCTGATGATGATGATGATGATGATGTTGTTGTTGTTGTTGTTGTTGTTGTTGTTGTTGTGCTGAGTCCAGACTTTGCTGAGGAGGGTGATGCTGGTGATGACAGTGACTACCAGAGATTCTTAATTAATTTATCCTTTCTTTTCAAACAGGAGATTCCTGTTCATTATATCACCTTCACTTTCCGCTGTCAGGCTTGGCACGCCCCACCCAATATATACACACTTAGTCAATCTTAGTCACTCAATAGATCTTAAATCGTTGGACTTTGCCCAAAATCTCAATATCATTCAATATCAATTTCAGCCTTTTGTTCAATTTTGGAAGAGGATGGTTTCACATTTGGAAGCCCATGTTGGATGTGTGAAATGTTCCTCCAACAACCTCAGGATTCTGAATTGCTTGACCGACAAATACATTTGTATTCAAAAACACCTTTTATTTCGGGAATGTACATTTTTTTTATATCTACAATATGATTGTTTTTCCCGAAACATCATGGTAGAATTCCTTTTCTCTTACTTCATGCTTTGGGTCGTTTTTCCAACGTCTCAAGACCCAAAACAAAAGGCAAGTTTTCCCCATCGAGATGTCGAGATGTTTTTCCGATGAGGCAGAACATCAGGTGGGCGTTTGGGTCGTTGAAATCGATCCTTCAGAAGTAGATCGCATTCGCGAACAGGTGCCGAAACGCCAGGGTGATGGGAGATGTGGGGGGAGAGATGTTAGATTGTTGGGGTAGATGGGGTGATTTGATGGGTAATGGTGAGGCATCTGTGGTTGGTCACATGATTTGAAGGGCATTTGAACTTTTCATGGTGATGATGGTGATGATGATGATGATGATTTTTGGATATTTTTGGTATTATTTTAGATGATCTGTTCCAGTATGAGTAGCATTCTTCAGCAGTGTAGTGTTGGACCGGGTGTAAGGTGATGAAGCATCAGCACAAGCACACTTTTGGGTTTCCTGCTGAGCAGATTCGATTCTTGGTGAGTTTCTGGCGGGTTTATGTCGAGCACTTTTTTGCCAAGGTGCCTACATCTTACCAAAAGCGTGGTGATTTGTATGCACCGTACGCGTCCCTTGGCATCTATTTATTTTGTTGGGTTGTAGGGAGGCAGACAACTCCAATCATATAAACAGCCTGTTTTTAAACAGCTATATACCAGCATCGTTACCCCCTCACACACACACTTGAGTAATGTTTGCAAAATCTAAACAGGTTCGATGTCTCTTGGTTATTAGGTCCTGTTTATGTATCCGTTGCATCCATGGCCATTTTGATTGAGTTTTTTCTTTGAAGTGCAAGTCATGATTGTTCATCAGTGACATTCCGAGGACCGCGCTTGTAGAAATCATCGTGTGTATCATTTACATCCCCCTTTACATTACTTGGTCATCCATGACCATAGGATGAAATTGCAAGAAAAAAAGACCTAGTATATTGTGGTCATGGCGCTCGAGAGAGAGAGAGAGATATTGTGGTCATACATAAAGTGTTCTTACTTTAGAATATCTTATGATTCAATTCACAGGATTAGAAGAAGCAAAGCACAGTAAAGATCATCAAAAAGTCTGTTTATATACTATTTTCACTCTAGTATTAATTATGTTTTGTTTTTTTCCTCAACTCATGTGTGTTAGTTTTCGTTTCAGAATACAATGGTTGGTGAACCAGCTGGCGTTTCCAGCTGGGAACTCACCGGCTCCGAGGCAGCTGGAGGATGCCAAACGAAGAAAAGGAGAGAGCAGCTGATGAGCCTCGGAATCTCCGGTTGTCGAGTCCCGCATCTTCAAGTCTTGTCCCGCAACTTTTTTTTTCTCGGAAAACCGGAACAATCCAGTCATTGTACAACCAGGTGAATTTACATTGGGAAGTTTTACATATATTTTTTTCTCAAATTTTGGTTGTTTCTCATGATGCGTTGCAGCGTTGTTTCGCCTTGTTCACAACGCAAGTGTTCGGGCAGAAGTGGTGCAAGGCGGCCATGCAACAAGAGAAGAGATGGGCGATGCGTTTACATGTCTTGTTTTGTTGAGAAATCCATCAGGGATTCACCATCCCAAAGATATCAGATTTTTTGAAACGAATCAAGTGCAATGCATCCATATGAACCTGGTTCATAAGGTAAGTTTGGATACATGGAGGAATACCCCAACATTTGGGCAATCATTCCCATTCACTCTCAAACCCTAGTCACAAGGTAAATACTGTGACGCGGCAAAGCAACAATTTGTCCAAGAGGTTTCATGCATGTCGAAGGCACACGTTTGTTTGTCAAATAAGATCTGGTTAAGGGAGCAGAAGTGTAAAAGATTGTCCAAGAATTGCATACTACTAAGCATTAAACTTACTAGTGGTATCATACACCCCCCCCATTTTTCAATGATTTCGACCGCAGCTGAGCAGAGCAAAAAGGTGAAAGTGAGCGGTGGCCGATCAGCTTGTGGGAAGGGTTGCCATTTGATTGTCCATGGTTCGCAGACTTGGAATATCTACAGAAACGAGGCAGTAGGACCGCTTCTTACCCATGCAAGATCTATGATATGGTATTATAAATATATATATATGTTTGGAGGCACAGACAGGTGAATGGATGGATGAATGGAGATATCTAATGCATAAAGAAACAAAAATAGTTTGCTTATGAATAGGCAATATTACAGTAATTATATAATATAAATGACTTGTAAAGTGACAGTGGGGGTAAATAATGTAGATACATGGATGATGGATGGCATATCTAGAATCATTNGCTCATTTATATTTCATAGATCTATATTTGTGAGTGCTTCGCAGGCGCCGGGTCAGCAGATGGTAGACTTGTCCTCTTTGTGGGAAACCCAGGTGATGGACGTTGAAAATCAACGAAGCAAAGAGACTTTTCATAGCGGGGATAAAACACCCCTCCGCCCAACCCCCCCAACGGTTAGTGTTTCCAATGACTTCCACAAGGCGGTGGGTTTGGGTTGTATTCCCACTACTGAAGCCAGATGTTCTTGAGAATCTACCCATACCCCTCAAAAGTAAACTGATGCGCCTTTAACAAAAACTTAGCATCCTGAAAAGGAAGCTTAGTCTTCAAAACAAGATGTTTTTTTTCAATGGCTTTTTGTCTACTACTGTTGGGTCACGTTCAGAAGCTGAAGAGCTCTCAAAATAGTGGAGTTTCAAACCCTGAGATTTTTTTGTTTAAGAACACAATCAACTTATCATCCACTATCCACGCTAAACCTTTGAGAATGGGCAGGATATCAAATGTTGAAGCATTATTCAGCAAAAAAAAATGTACACATATATGCATATACAATTGCATATTATACCCTTACATACTGTATAATCATTCTAGAGGTCTTTTGTTTCGCATTTCTTCAGGTTCCAATTGTTTGCCAAGAACCAAAAAAAATCGACCATTGCAATCCCCAGCAACGGAGAAAAAACGGGTGCGACAACCTTACCATGACCTAAGGTTGGATGAGATTGACGTTGATGATTTGGAGGATGCAGGTTTCACCACTGGAGGATGTGAAACACCCAGGTTTATGTGGTCATAGAGGACTAGTGCACCAACAACATGAGAATTTTTGTTGAACATATCTAAGATTTTGTTGGAAAACAATTGAATTGATACACATATTTTGGATATGTAGGTTGATCAGATAAACATCAGTACATGTTTTATCCCAATGTCAACCTTTCTAATTTGGATGGAGAAACAATATGTGAAAATGTTATTTTCTTATGAAAAACACCACTTCATTTCGATGAACATGCAGTTACGTTGTTGTTTCAAAGCCCTGACAGGTGAGAATCCCTTCGAGAAGGATGTTCCATGGTTTTCACTGTGGCCAGTGCGAAACCTCAGGGCGGAGTCTTTACTGATCGTTGGCAGAGGGTGTTTGAGATACCAGTTGAATATGTTGAACCAGTTGGCAATGACTTGTTTCTTCAAGTTGGTGTACTTGGTTAGGTGGTTGGTCACTGCAGGGTGGAAGTCCAACCCTTGACATCTCACTGAATTTGACAATAGGTAATGGCTCTTGCAGGCGTGACCAACTTCAATGAACATATACAATAACGATCACCGATCACCTGTTCTACAAAGTAATCTTCGTAACCTTTAAGGAAGATATTGGAAGCCTTGAGTTTCATGACAATGACTGACCAGCCAGGTACCAGAATATTGTTTCACAGATGCGTTCTCTTCGTTCTGCTTCGCCTCGCTTTACATCAGGTGGATTGTTTGGTAGGTCTGCGGTGGATCAACCCTGTGTAGATATTGATATCATTTACAAATGTTGATTTCTTCCCAACTAGAAGTGTGTGATGGTTCAAAGGTAAAACAATCATAGAACCCAAGCATGAAGGTCTGGAAGATTTCGGGTTCCATGCTCTCCAGTTTCGCTTGTGTATCTCCGACTAGTGGTGCCGACTGGTGCTTTGGGGGCCCAGAACCTTCTCCATCAGAACATTTCTATGCATCTTCACTGTATTATTTGTTTTTCTATCGTTTTTTCTGAACATTTCATGAATGTATTGAAAATTTGGACATGTCATTGATTTTCCAGAAACAAGAAAATCGTGAAATCGCATCTTTTTCTTCCCAATCCTTTTGTTTCCATTCATGACATCTATATATTGTATTCATGTTCATTTTCAGACTCCAAAAATCGACTGTGTCTACATCTTTGATTCCTCCAAATCCTTTGATTCCCAATGTCCCCCTTGCCAAAAGAAGCAGCAACAACAACAACAACAACAACAACAACAAGAACAACAACAACAACAACAACAACAACAACAACAACAACAACAACGACAACGACAACCACAACCACAATGGTGCCAGGCCAGAGGTAGTGGCAAGCCTTGGAGAAGTTTGTCAGGTGTGGCGCTGTTGATCCTCTCGTTTTGAAAAAGATGATTTAATAGATGACATATGAAGAAGAGACATGAGATACACACAAAAAACTGTCAAAAACTTCAATAATTGTGTAAAACAGTATGAAATTTCTAGATGTGCTTTTGAGATATGTCTTGGATACTTTTGGGTGTAAGATTTTCACGACAGCTTGGAACTAAAGGTTTTTGAACTCACTTTGGCTATTTTTCTTCGTGTTTTTTTGGTCAACATCCATTCAAACAACAACTCTTGACTGTACTGATTTTGTCAAGTTCTGTCCAAACAGCAAAACGTCCTAAAAACCCTGAAAATTATTTCAAACAACACAAGCTAGCCACTGACTTTTTAATTCACGAAGGCTTTACTAATTCCTTTTCGAATCCTTTTCGACACCTCCAGGAGAATTTGAATTTGATGGCCTCCTGCATATATGCCAATCGCTTCACTCGGTCCTGTCGTCAGATGGAATGACTGGAATGATAGAAGAAAACCTTGGCTGTCTGGTTAGAGGATCCCTCACAAAAATGTAAATGAATTTTACTTGGTGTTGTTAAATGGATTCATTTGGAGTTGAGTGAATATTCATTTGGATAAATTGACCTTGGCAGCTGTTTTTGTTGTGGGTGCGCATGTTTTTAGCTAACATGTGGCTGCCACTAGGGGAGCAATTGGAGCTGATTGGCCTCATCAGTGGGTGAAACACCATTTAGGAGCTGTAGAATCACTACTGGTGGATAAATGTTTTAGGGATTAGCCAATAGATGGCATGAGAAGACCCTTTTTTGTGCCATTTGATATCACAAATACCACCAAAACCGAGACTACATAAAAACATGTGCCAGGACTTTTGATATAGATATTTGTAGATAGTATATCCGAATACATCCCACTACCCTACACAGAGGTTCACTACAGTAGATAATGCAGGATTTGGATGGATTTGGGCCAGCAACAGGATGTTGCTGTTTACTAATCCAATCTTTAAGCCCAAAAAGACCTTGATAGTGATTTTCAAGCCACGATTAACTAACTCATGCCCCCTTTTCAACCTGTCGTTCCTTTAGTGTACCATGGGCATTTTGAAGGGAAACATGTCTCAAGCCAGAATAAGGGTATCCATTGTGAAGTAGGAATTTCCTTGGAAATGTTGAATGACCCCTTCCCGTTTTGGCAACTCTGTTGGCAATTCCCCAAAGCATGGCATCCAGACAAAACACCCACTGAGGCTAATGAAGCCAGAACAATTCAGACAGATTGAACGATCTGTTGGGCCCCTTGAGATATTGGATTTGATGGGTTGATGGGTCGTTAGGAAGAAGATTTGATGGACAGGCCATGAAACCACTGCATACCTGTTGTCTTTTTTTGGTTGCAAGGCCATCAAAATACCCTAAGAGCAGAAAAAGTCGCTGTATTATGTATTTATATACTTGTGTTTGTATGTGCATCATCATCATCATCATCATCATCATCATCATCATCATCATCATCATCATCATCATCATCATCATCATCATCATCAGGATTCCATATCCCAATTTGCTATTATGTTTGTCGCATTTTATGTGTGCGCTTTTCAGGCAATCACAACGATGGCACATAAGATTCGTGAGCAATGGGTTTAAGCCTCAGTCGTTCATGAAATTCTGTGAGACTTGACTGGATGGCCCCCCCCAAAAAAAAGGAAAACAATGGTATAGTTATACAATTTGTTGTAGGCATGTATTGATGTGTGTTTTTTTGTGCTGCATATTTTTTATGTTGGAAACATATAATTTGCCAAGAGGCTGCCTTAGCCTAAACAGCTGAGGTGGTAAACATTCAGAAGATCATCCTGAACAACTTCCGCGATGTCGGTAAAGGTCACTTGGACCCCATTTCATCTTACCTTGGAGATCATGGTAGAAAAAAACATATCCAAGCATTTCAAATCATTTGTATAGTTCAACCCAAAGTTGCGAACATTTTGAAAGTGAATCATAGATGATAATCAAGATAGATTTCAATAAGATCTTTTAGCCTTAGTCTTCCATTTCTAAAAAATAATGTGTACCCAGCATGAGTTTTTTTCGGTGCATCCAAGCCTTGTGGTTCTATTTTTCATCGCTGATTGGGCTTTGCAAGTCCCAGGCTGGTTTTCCATCCACGAGACCAACCAGGATACCTATCGACAAGGAAAATTGAAGAAGCTGTTGGTCAGGGATACCCAAGGATGACATCATCAGGGATTGGTGTGGAAGAGTTAGATTAGCCATTTTTATTTGTTTGCATTCCTCCATGGTTGAATTTCCTGATGGCACCGTTTTATGTCGAAATATCGGAATTCGAGTAGATGAAGGTGTTGCTGCATGCATTTACCATCCAACCGACATCATGACGTGTTGCTGATCTCTTTAAACACACCTGTATATATTACGAGATATGTAGATATTTACACATAAAAGCAGACAAAGAAACAGGTAAATAGGTTAATGTTCAAAGAACAAAGTCTTTCTTGTTGTTCTTCATCAAAACCTAAGCCGGTTCCGATTATTTTGAGGCTGGGTGATGTTCGATCTCATGAAGCTGTGTTTTTTGCTGGGTTTTACTATCCTTAGTTGCCAATTCGATTGACTACTGTTTTCTGACTTTGGACGAAACCATTTGGCACACATCGATCTTTACCTACACCAGACTTCCATAAGCCTTGCAAGACCTCTGTGCTTTCTCTCTTGCGACGTCACCTTAAAAGTAAAGTGGAAATAGGTGAATCCTGCCACAACATCTTACCTAGGTTTAGTTTGGTAAACAAATGATTAGCCATCAGGTCTTTATTCAAATAACCTTCCAGAGCAAAATGGGTTCACCCTTTGGGGTCATCACCCCTTGTTCATCATCGATTCATCAGGCGGTGGTGAAGAACATGATGCAAGATTCCTTGGAGTTCTTCACATTGGACTCAGTGGATGATTATTGTCATGGCCTCGAGGCACCGATGCAACATGGTGAGACTTGCAGATAAGATTATCATTGATTTAGGCTCTTTAGCCTCTCTAAAACTAACAGTTCGCCCCTGAAAATAGACCCCAAACCCACCTGGAACCATTCTGAAAAACTGATTCGATTCCGTAGATAAGTGACCTACTCTCCCTGAAACTAACGCTTTGCCGCTGGAAATTAATGGTTGGATGGATTCCTTGGGACATTTCCAGAAGGACACCATTTCCGGGTTGTTTGATTACCTTTCGTTGTTTCAACAGCACCAGGAGCTTTGTCCTGAGAAGGTCTTGGTGAAGGATCTGAATCAGGTGAGATTTGTTGATGCCGTGATTTGTTGATGGAATTTGGGTGAAAGTCATCGTTTTTTTTGATATGCAAATAATACAAATGGTACTAACCCACAACATCAGCAGCAGCATCAAGGAATCCAATTTCCTCGAATCCTCGAATCGATCATCATACATAATCGTACGTTGTCACACATCATTGTACTATCATCATACATCATGATGATCATCTTCATCACTAGAACAAAAGCGTCGTCATCATCAACACCACTACCTGTAGGATCATTTGAGCAACAGCATTTGCTTGCTCTCATGAATCATGTGGGCAAGTCATATCCGCTCTCAGCACCTTTTTGTAGGAACATGGCCGACTACAAAAAAGAGATGGGTCCATAGTCCGCGTCATGTTTGTGATCGCAGCAGCCCTCCAGATTTGGAGCATCAGACTTATCATGCTTGACGCGTGTCAAAACTTGAATAGTGTGAGATTGAAAAGATATCCACAACAGGTGAATAAAATGCCAGTGCTAACATCTACCACAAAAAGGTGGTAGGTTAGTTGGGGCAGCCTGCCTAAAGATGGTTTAACATCGTCAATGATTAGCGGAGATTAAGGCAGGTGAAATATGATCACATAATAGATATGAAATTTGTGACATGTGAATGTGAGTCATTCACTCAGATTCAGGGTTGATCAACCAGCCCAAACTTTCATTCCCCCAACTTTGGTGAGGCCAAACATATCCCTGTAGCTCGGGTTTTATATAATTCATTTTGAAAAAGTCATCCAGATGGATACACTCCCTAAAACTAACAGTTCGTCCCTAAAAATGCTGGTTTCCAAGAGGAATCTCCAAACTTCCAGGGGGCCCCTATTTTCAGGGGCAAGCTGTTAGTTTCAGGGAGGGTATTACCTACTGGTTGCTTCATAAGGTTTTTTCTGTTTTTTCTATAAGGGAGGGTGAGACTTCTTGGTTCTCAAGTCGATGGAGCAGCTCACTCCCGGTAGGTTGAGAGCCAATTTGTGGAGCGGCCTCGGCCTAAAGCTGCCAAGCGTGGAGGGAGTTTACAGCTCATACCTCCAGGTGGCTGGGGCCGGGAGTTGCCACGGAAAGAATCCGGGAAGTTCCTTGAAGTTACCCTCCCTGAAACTAACAGCTCGCACCTGAAAAAGGATGGTTGGAATATTAGTTTCTCTTTGGGGTGGCCTATTTTCAGGGTGCGAACTGTTAGTTTCAGGGAGTGTATTTGTTGGGTTCCTTTTGCGACATTTTTAAGCGGAGAATAGTTATAGTTGTTTCCTTGGGTGGGAAAGATTGATTGAAGTGATATGAAGGGGAAGTGAACTGAGGAAGTTCCCTGAAACATGCGGCTTGCATCTGAATAATGCAGGGCAAAGGGGGTTCTGGAATATTTTCTCAGGGCCAGGGGCCATGGTAGTTTGAGGATACCAGAGAACGGAATATTCAGATGCATAATTAGATTTAGAAGCAGTTAGAAATACAACAAATGAAGCAGCTGGATGAACAAAAATTGGGAAGATTTGGTGAAATTCCCACCCTTCTTTTCCTTCAAGATAGATCAACACAAGCCTCTATTGGTTTCTTTATAAAGACCAATATGGAATGATGATGAATGATGACCATCCAGACATTAGATCCATCCCAGGATATGTCACAAGTCTTCTAAACCAACATCAAGTTTTGTGTTAATGCGGGCAGTGAAATGGCGAAATGCCTCTGTCTCAGAACCAAGTGATTTGCAAAAACTGATGCGGCTGGAAGCTTACAGTACCCTGAAAATCTGTCACAAATAAAAAGCTTGGTCCCCTGGTTCTGTCGATGTTCTTATTGTCTCCTGAGGTCACGATAGATGTTATGACATGAATATGTGAGTCATTCTTTTGGCAAGGTGAACATCTTTGATTTAAAAAACATGAATTAAAAACAACTATCCTTGATTTTTTTTCAGACCCCATAAGGATCAATAAAGGGAGGTCCCATCTCTTCCAGCCGGTTTCATTTCTGGAGCAGCGCAGCTGTTTTGGAGTTTCTCCAGGACGTCCAGGAGCAGCCTTTTATGGTGGCGAGTTGGGGAAGCTCAGTTTTAGTGCAAATATCGGAAAAGATGGGGTGATACACAAGTCTTTTAAGGGATATAATATATGAAGTTAGGCTTCAGATGTTGGTGCGAACATTGAGGGTACATTGCCAAGAAGATGGCTGCAAGTGTTAAAACTCTGAATCGTGAGGGGTTCAAGGCTTTGAAAATACATGCAGAGGTGTTCGATGTCACGAGTTTTGCAATGTTTTTGTTTCACCTGTGTTTCTTTTCCAGAATGGGAAGCACATGTCACTTGACGTGTATTTAACATACCCAGTTTGTGCCAGCTGGTGATGCCAATGGCCCTAAACCTGCATGACTCGTCGTTTCCAAACTCAGCAAAAAGCCTGTGAATGCCTGTGGTGGTATGAAACACCCCACTCCTTAAGAGTCCAAGTTTATTTATTGTGAATGCCCCTTAAGAGGTGGATGCAGCACAAACGGTATATGGGATGGATGGTCAATCATTCACTCTGTCCACCCATCACCTGCTGGGCCCACCACATCCCAGTCGCGACGATGACTCGGTGGATTTGCTTCCTGGCTCTGCTCTTTTCTTGTTGGAGATCAAGATCTCCGAGGCGCGGTTTTCGAGATGGACCAAACGGTTTCAGGAAGAGAGCTGATAGAATATCAGGATAGTTACCTGCAGGTAGTTTTTTTTTCAATTGTTTTATAGTAAATTTAAGACCTGTTCTTTACATCCCACAAGGTTGGCAGGTTTTTTTGAAGCATCAACCGTATGAACAGTATGAGTGAAGTCTAACCGTGCATCTCGTGTGATCTGCAGGAGAAGGCCTTCGTGTACTCCACCAGCAGTTCGGAAAGCTCAGACATCAAAGTTGGAAGGGTGGATCAATTCCACTTTCATCAATGAAGGTTTATTTTTTTATATACACAAATAATCAGATATCTATATATACATACTCATAAACATATAATTAAACGCCTTCCTCGTTTCCTCAAACAAATCTGAAGTATACAGGGATAATTACAACCAGCAATTGAGTTGCATTTGAGTAGATTCGTCCAGGTGATGCCGCCATCGAGATGTGCTCAGAAATTCTGGACATGGGCACGGGAGCACAAGACTTCGTAAAACGGCGGGTGGTGGCGTGGCGGCGGCACCTTTCTTGGTAAACATTGAAGGCACCTTTTTTTGGGAAGCTCCTGTGATAGTAGCTATCTTGAAATTGTAATGTAGGTAAGGTGATGTAGATGATGATGATGATGATGATGATGATGATGATGATGATGATGATGACGATGATGACGATGATGATGATTGAGTGCAGGAGAATTGATTGTGTAGACTGTTCGGGATGTGAATTCGACTGAGCAAGCTGCCAGTTTTGCTATATTGATGGTCCTGCTTTAGATGGTTTTAACTTTTAACATTTTATATAATATCATGAGAATCATCCTGTTTGTGTGCAACATTGGTTGGTGTACACTGAAATCACATGCGAGATCTGGCCATGTCCTGGAAACAGTCTAGAAACGATGATCTATTTGGAATTTCAATCGTGTGGATGGATGCCATCGTTTTTTTTCCTGCAAGACAACTTCAAAGGATTCAATTTTCAACTTGTCAAGCCACTTTTTTGGGTGCATGATTTTTTTTGAACAACGAAACCTGCTGGTCTTTGTTGCTTACTTTGGTGGTTCATCCATCTTCATCCCGCATGTGGTTTTGTGAAGATGTTCTTTAAACCACCAACCAACCAAACAGCTCGACATCGACCCGTGGACCATTTACAAAAATCAATCTCTGGACATTTGCCTTGGATCTGTCGCAAGGTATGATGTCTTTGGGCGATATCCCGCAGGCAGTGGGAAAAAACGGTGGATGTTTGATCATCCAGTGATGTCGATGGACAAGCATCCGGTATGTAAACACTTGGGATGGATAATGTGCAGCCAAGAGATCACCCCAAAAATGAAGATGAACATCAGCTACTTGGCAAAACCAGGGGCATATTATATACCTCAAAATTGACCTTCAAAAAACAACATGATTCCATTTTCGCTTTGACTCTGACCCTTGAAACTTACACTTGCATAGCCACCATTTTCAACCAAAAAATTGAAAAGACATTTGAACAGATGCAGGTGTTTTTTCACCACCGCGATTTTGTAAAAGGAGCATTTCCCCCCCCCCCCCAGCAGCAGCATCCAAAACGCCTCCCAGGTGGAACCACAGATCGTGCCGCAACTCTTCAAGACGGTGGTGGTGAAGCAGGACGGGGAGTTTCCTTCCATGATTCGGTGGTCCGGGATTTTTCGATGGAATCTCAACCGGCTCCTGGGTCCATTTTTGTGTTGGCAGCTTATATAACCCAGGGATGCTACATGGGACTGGAATATTTTGCGTACATTTACCCATAGATTTAAGCCAAATGTAGGTAAATATTCCATACATGGAGCATATGGGTTATGTAAGCTGTTTTACACTCTCTTTTTTTTGGGATGGAGGGGAAGGAAGAAAACAACACGAGTTTGAACAGTTGACTTTTTCTTTAGTCGCTGATTCAAAGGGCACTATGGGCATGGCATTCGAATTCCCAAAATATGAGAAAAGGTGAAGTAAAAAGACACTATATACTGGCCTTTACTAGTCAGCTGAACTTTATGGGGTCCATCATGCCAATCAATGGAATCAAAAATGGTTGAAATTTCAATGTTCATTGTCCAGGTTGAGGTGCATCAGGTTTGTTCATCTGCAAAGTTGACTAATTACTGATAACTACTACACCCTGGAAAATTAACATGGAACCTACAAAAATCACCCAATTGAAGAGAAAACTCATCTTCCTGACCTCCATTTGTTGGGTTCCATGTTCATTTTCCGGGGGTGTAGTCGGGTGTAGTGTATTGTTTGGTGTTTTGGACGCATTTCTTCACCTGGAAACCCCGTGGCAGGTGTTGAATACGGTGGATGTGAACACACCAAGAGATGAAGGAGCACCGGTGCCTTTCGTGAAGGCGAGGAGATGGGCTGTTCGGATCCAGGTAACCAGGTAGCTGCTTTTCAGGGAAACTCCATGGCAGATTGGGATTTTTTGGTATATGATATACGTATCCTTGGGGACCTGCCAAAACTCTATAACAATGGATATATATATATATATAACATGATATATATATATATATATGTATCTATTCATTACGATTCCTTATGAAGGGAACCTGAAATGAACCTTCACTATCCACCTGTGAACCAATGTTTAGGCAGGACCCAATCCATATCGTTTTTAGTCAAACCAATAGCCAGGCCCGGAAAGCTACGATGATGGTGAACCTGAAGAAGGTACAACCGTGATCCGTGATGTGACTTTCTTTGGAGGTTTTTGATGGGCGAACTTGTGAATTTTGGTGTGTGATGGTGTGTATATAAAGATTATATATGTGTTGATGTTTGATTAATGTTTAAAGCGTCTGAAAACTTACATATCCCCTGAAAATGATGGTTGGAAGATGCAATTCCCTTTTCAAATGGTCCCTTTTCATGAAACATGTTTGTTTTCGGAGGTGTATATAATGTACTTCTATATATATGTATTATTACTGTTTGATGGCGGGTGAACTTGCAGAGTATTACTATATGTTGGGGTCTAACCTCCCATTAGTTCCCAGTGGTTGGGGATGGTCATAAAGCCAATAGTAGGGGTTGATATGTCCTTTATAAGGATGTTCGATTATCAAAATATATTTGTCAGGCAATGTTGAATACACCCCTGAAATTTAACATGGCCCCTGAAAATAGGCAATCCCAAAAGGAAACTCATCTTCCAACCATCATTTTTCAGGGGCTATGTTAAATTTCGGGGGTGTAGTCTGACTTCTTGCTATATTGCTAAAGTTCAACATTTGGTATTTCAAGATTGTAGGTGAACATTGTGAGTAAATGACAACACATGTGTTAGACCAGATGTCGTGGATGCTGGTTCCGGGAATTTGGATGCGTGTTTTTATGTTTATTTATAGATATATTTCAATATTTACACATGATATATCCAACCCTTTCTGCGGTCCAAGCGTGAGCAAAGCTTTGGAAATCTGATTGAAGAGCAATACACTACAGCACATATAATTTGATATAATTTAGGGAATACATGCAGTTGCTACTAGTGAAATAGCAATGTTGTATAGAATTCATACAAACTAATATTACCCACAGGCGCCTTCGTTTGCCCCAGACAAAATACTTGCCACAGGTACCAAAAGAAAGAATTTTACTCCACGTTTAGGGTTTTTTAATTTAGGGATGGGTTTGGGGGTTCATGGTTCCAGTGCACCTTCAAACACATACCACACTCCACATTTAGGGTTTTACATTTAGGGGTTAGTTTGGGGTTTCATGGTTCCACTGCACCTGAGAACACATACTACACGGCACGTTTAGGGTTTTGAATTTTAGGGATTGGTTTGGGGGTTCATGGTTCCACTGCACCTAACACATACTACACGCATCTACACGCCACGTTTACGGTTTTTAATGTAGGGATTGATTTGGGGTTTCATGTTTGTACTGCACCCTTCAAAGCACGCTGTTTAGGGTTTTATATTTTAGGGATCGGTTTGGGGTTTCTACGCCGGTTACCAAGCCTATTTCGAAGCCGGGGCAAACGAAGGAGCCTGGCCGTAATATTACACTATGATAGCCAAACAACACACAACATATCCCATCAATTTTGAAATCTCCACTTCGTTCTAGATAAAACTGAGCTTCAACAACAGCACCAACGTTATTTTTTGTTTTCCACCCATGCCTTCATCAAATGCCGCCATTCCACCATGCCTTTCCCGGCGTCGTTCATCCTATCCCTTTTCGCCACGGCCAACGTGGCGGCCGCAAACGACTTCGTTCTGGAAGACTTTCATCACAGCCCATTGAGGTGCTACTCCAGTTGGAGCAGTGACGCGAAAAGTAACTCCTCAGTTGTATGATCCTCCGTGAAACTAACGAATGTCCCCTAAAAAGGGACGACATTTCAGTAGGGAATACATCTTCCAACTTCCAACCATTGATTTTCAGGGGACATGTTAGTTTTCAGGTGAGTATGATTTAGGAGGTCCCAAAACATAACATAGCCAATGAAAAACTGGGGCTGGAAGATTAGTTTCCGTTTGGAAAAGGCCTATTTTCAGGTGCTATGTTATGTTTTGGAGTGCCTGCTACCCAGTTATTTTAGTATTATATTGTAACAAACATTTAGTCAACCATCGGGTTTTGTTTCACTACTCAGTTATGGGATTTGAGGTCTTTCACCATGGACACCGTCATACATGGTAATTAAACGAAGTACTCCTTGCTAGTGGTGCCGGTTCTTGCCGATAAATAGTTTCTAAGAACTATGTTTTTTTGTTGCTGCTTTGTGTATTGCTCACTTTTGATTGACGTGCACAGTCATGTGCATCACGCAAAAGGCTGCAGACATCTTATTTTCACTTCCTTCATCGCCTAACTACACGAATCTAGCATCACTATCAGCAGAGATCCAAGCTTAGCAGCTAATGTTCCTTCACTCTTTTGTGAAAATATTTCCACGTGATCTAGGTGTCCCGCGTCGTGGCACGGCTTCCTCGTACAGCTTCAAGAGGCTGAAGCCGCTTTGGGTGCGGGTCGCGCTGCTGAAGCACGGGAAAAGCTGGGTGATCTTGGCTGGTTTCAGGTGGATGGCCATGGGGTAGTATCCTACTGTTTTTGTTGTTTTTCTTGGGTGGGAGATATTATTGAACCTCAGAAATCAATCATGAACCCCAATAGATTCCAATGAACCTCAATGTAGAATGAAGTTAGAGAGAATAATAATGATTAAAGATCAAGAGACATTATGAAACAAATATCAAACCACTTGTGTTGATATGGGTGTATATGTTTGGAAAAAAGTCCACATTGCTGCAAATTTGGGATGTGATTACCAGGCGGTTACCATGTTCGTAAGGATTCGCCAAGGTTCACCTAGATAGTGGCTACTTCTTAGTTTCGGCTGTTGCTTTGGAATGCTACGTTTTTTCCATGAAAGGATTTTTGTTGGACTATTTGGGGTATCCCACCATTCAAGTCCGAACCCATCAGGACCCAAACCACCAAGCAAAGTTACGCGATGATTGAAGTGTTTCAACGGCATCAATGTCTCCATGTTTCTTTAAATATGATTTGACATGAGACACCATCAACTACAGTATAGTTCCTTTTTTTCAATTGTTGTTCAAATATGGAAGCCAACAATCCAACAAGTTTAAGATACGCGAACCTATCAATCTCCGTAAGGTGATGCTATCTCCTCTGTGTTGGGCAATGGTAGTGGTGAGTCCGAGTTGTTAAGGAAAGCCTTGACGGAATGCGCTGCGCCTTGGGTTTGAGTTGTAAAAAAAAACGAATCTCAACAGAAGGTGTGGAATTTTCAGGTGAAACTGCAGGAAAAGTTTGGACTACCCCCCAAAAATTTAACATAGTCCCCCTGAAAAGTGACCTTCCCAATAGGAAAGTAAACTTCCAACCACGTGGAATGCAAATTGACATGTTGAAGTATATGATTAAGCGGATTTTGAATTAGTTTGCCATAGTTTACCGTATTTTTTGGGGTTATTCAACAGTTTGGTTTTCGGTTGCCAATGGTTGCTAACTTGTTTTTCAACCAAGGATGGGACTTTCATTTTATGTATTATTTAATGCTAGTCACAAGAGTAATCAGTATGCCGCAATTGTGTGACTTTCCAAACTTTCCAACCATCATTGTTCACCATTCCCCGTATTCACCAACACTCTTCATTTTTATATGCTATGGTTGCCGCTCCGTGTTGTTTTGGTGTCCCTTAAATAGCTTGAACGTTGCGATCTTTAAGCAAAGAAGCACCTCACATCTAACCCTGTGTTTCGGTTCTTCAAGCATCTTCAAGCAACACTTTGAGTTCTACTAATACTGTCCCGAGTCCATCGATTTTTTGTGGAACGAAAAACCCATCATTTTATGCGATGTCTTTTTTCTCAATCCGAATATCACATGATTCCCTCCGTCTCTATACATATCTACCCAGCATCTTCCAGTTCGGGTGCTGTTTGAACCCTAAGGGATGGTGTTTTTCGGCACCCATTATCATCCATTCAGCACCTCTTGGAAGATGCATCCTCAGGTTGGCTTAGGCTCTGCCTTTCGCCTGAATGCCTTAGCGCACGTCGCCGATCCTTTGATCCGTCGTGATGTGGAAGTGCAGCAGTTAGCCATGGAAGTGGCCTTGCGATTTCAACATTTGGCCGCAGGGTGGTTGATTTATGCCTATAATGGAAACTTGCCTTCAAAAATCATAGGGTAAAGGGGATATACCCAATATATACCCACTATATAAGGTGTATATGGAGTTGATTATCAAGGATACCATCCCAAGGGGCCCCCACCATTTTCCATATGAAAAAAGGAAGGGTCCTTGAAAGGGCTGGGTTGGAGTTGATTAGGTTGCTTTTGGAGATATTGGTTTGGGAAGGAAACACCATATTTTGTTCTCAAACAAAATGTGGTGCGAGAATTTTGTTCCCATCCTTAGGCGATGATGAAAATCGTCTCTATGAACAAGTGCTTGAGAGAAATGAGTTGTCTGTTTTTGGATTGGGGGGGATACATTCGCTGGTGTGTGGGTAGATGAATTTTATGTTTATTTTTGTTGGGATGTCTTTTAAGGTGGTTGGATACTGGGGATGTGGGTTGGGTTGAGGCGGTGATCAAGTTGAGGACGACATCAACAACGATGATGATGATGATGATGATGATGATGATGATGATGATCATAAGGATGAAGCTGCTGATGATGATGGTGATGATGATGATGATTATGGTGATGATGATGATGATGATGATGATGATGATGATGATGCTGATGATGATGATGATGATGATGATGACAATGACGGTACTGTCAGTGTAATTTATGTTTGCCATGTTTCTTGTGGCTTATTATATGCGACCCAAATCGGAAGACCAAACAAACAAACACAAGGACATCTTTTCCATCCTCACCTTCTTTCACGCATGATCACTTCAAACGAAAAGGTGAAATCTTTAGGAAACCTCCAATTAATATATAGACCCCAAAAACCAGTTGAGCTGGACCCTTTACTTTACTGGGTGCCTCCCGAAACTTAGAAATCATCAATTTTTAAGCTTCCAAACTCTCCAAAGCTTCAGATTTGAAGCGTTGACAAGCTTGAGGGCCAGCACGGCATCGTGATGCCTTTATCGATGACTCGTTGTGGCCTATTAACTCACACCAGTTTGGGGAGGAACACCGTGACTCGGACGTGAAGTTTGTTGTTTTGTTCGGTGAAACCAGAAGTGCAATTTGACATGGTGCATTTTTTATAATAGGCTCTCTGTAGTGAAATTCATGCAATGAGTAATTTTTCATGATAGATACACCCTAAAGTTTAAAGAACCAAATTGCATGGCATGTCCCTCATCACATTCACCTTTCCAGTAACGGCAGGAAGTGAGGTCGATAAGTCATTGTGATCATGTCGGTAATCCTCGTGGAAAGTCGGAGAATCATGGGATTCATCTCAACATATACGGCACTACGTCACTCCACAATGGCACTGCGTCACCTACATATTTGTATATATACATATAATCATATATGTGTAAGATTGTGTACATTAATATAGGGTGTCATTTAAAATCCAGTACTACATCACTGTTGTTGCAACAGTGTTCCGAATAGGAAACCAAGTGATTCCGTTGAAAAAATCAGGCGGAACACCTGGGATGTATAAAGCCCGGAATTCATATGTTAACATTTAAAGGAGTTTTGACCTTTCCAAGCCACCATGTTTTATTATTGTTGCTGGTTCAGAAATCCGACGTTCACCAGTTGAGGTTGGTAGTTTTATCCCATGATTTTCGACAGGTTTTAGCACCATCCTTTCGGTGGTTTTCTCGCCGGATTTCTGTAGCATCAACAGTAGAAAGAATATACCCGAAAACATACGCCACTATACAAGGTGTATATGGGGTTGATTATTAAGGCTGCCATCCCAAATATACCACCATGTTCCATATGAAAACTAACATGGGTCACCTGAAAATGTCCATGTTAGTTTTCCAGGGCAAGAGATCTACCCCAAACCATCCAACCACAGGTTGAGCCGCCAGGAGTTAGCACCGCCCACAGCCCAGGTGCTGTGGCCGCCTTCTTGAAGGAGCATCGTTCCATTGAACCACAGCCTTCCACAGTCACCCGAGCCTCTGTAGTCATGGTAGCATGGTTTGCAAGAAAGGGGGGGAGCACAGGTATAGGGTAGCTTGTAGACACAGTTCAGATCAAGTAATCTAGTTGGCGAACATATTCTATCAGGATGGAAAGGAAACATGGGACCCTTTTTGGTGAGCTTTTTTGAAGTGTTATGGTTTGATCTGATCACTTTTCTGTAGATTGAAGTGTCGAAACCGACGATTCGTCGTTTGATCTTTGGGTTAAATGTTTCTCAGATATTCCCGCCATCCAACCCTGATGATTGTCTTGGGGTTTTAGGGTATCAAAAGGCACATATGGTCAGTATTTTAAGCATGTTTTGTTGGTGGGGGACATTGTGATTGCCAGATTATTATTATTCCATATATTGTATACATGATTCTATGCTGAATCAATGAGCAGATTTGACATTTTTGTACTTGTATGCACTACCAACACAGTAACCTCTCCATCTCAGACCATCAAAATCGTACTTCCGTCATGCCGAAAGGACGGGGCCCCCACTTTGCATGCCACGAGGTGACCATTTGTGACTATCCCTCTGACTCCTTGCTACCGCGCTTGGCCTCATTTGTGCATGGTCTCTATGCACAACACCATGGTGACGTGACCTCTAGAATTATGTCATTATGTTCTTCTTGAAATAATTTTTGTGAGGGTGGGGATGTTTCACACAGGTGGTCATTGTACCTGATTAAAGGAATCTACAAGGTGTATCCATTTTCAGTTTGCACATGCCAGCAATCATGTGCAGATAATGCGAGTTGGAGTTCCAAAGTGAGGTCAGAGAATGCCTCGTTGAATGGCTCCTCACAAGTTTGATCCCCAACACCGTAATGGGAAAATCATCATCACTGTCTTGAGAAGGGACTCCTTTATCATCCTGTTCTATGCACTGTATTCCACTATTACTGTCTTTTGGTGCAGGATCCAAGAAGATACCTATACTACACCCTTGAAGTTTTGACGTGGAACCTGAAAATCAGACCCCTGGATATTCCTTTTGGAAGCCATCCTTTTCCGGTTCCATGTTAAACTTCGCGGGTGTGGGTAGCATCAGACACCATCTGTAAAAATCTGAATTTTTGGTCATGGCCGGGGAGCCGCAGGTTATGCATACAGACATCATCGCAGTGCCTATCGCAGAGCAGAAAATCGCCCAGCAGCTTGGGGTAAGATCTTAGCAATGCAAGAGGCTCTGCAGGATCAGACCGGAACACCAGTGTGGTGTGAAAATCTTGGGTGAACCTTTAGAATGAATCACAACATGGACCCATATACTGGAGAACAAAAATATATAAGGATTACCCATCTCTAAACACAGAGTGGCAGTTGAAGGGAGGTTCCACTCACACTTGAAGCCCTGGGCAGGAACCTAAAAGATTTTTAGCCGCGAATTTTTGTGATGCGTGTGGTTTGGTGTTCCAATTCTTGTTTTTTTTTTTTTGGCAAAATCGCTGAGAGAGAAATTGCTGCTACAACAGGTGTCAGCCAAAACCTTTGAAGAATGAGTCGTTTAAAGTTGGTACCAACCAGCTGCGGTGGTGTGACCTACCCATGTGCTATATACTACACAAAGGATTGTGTAGTCAATCGAGGAGTTGAGGTCATTTGGCCTGGAAGAACATGAAACATCAGGAATAGCTGCCAAATGTCCTGATCATCTTCTAAATCACCATCAAAGTCCAAATTCAGCCCTTAGCCCGCTCCTTTGCGTAAAAACTTAGTGAGATTTCATGATCATGATATGATTTTATGCATGTGGCTATTGGGATCGAACGCAGGAAGGCACCTGGGACTGGGCTCTTTGGGTGGATTGCGATCTGTGTCCCGGCACCACCTTTTTTTCGGAAGCGGTGCACAGCTGAAAACCTCCAAAAAAAGGTGCTAACCAACGCAATGAAGGGAGGCTCTTTGGGATCAATTTGAATGAGATATCAGCATGGTTAACGTTTGATTCACACACTGGTGAGTACTTGGGAACAAATGTGCTGGCATGGAAACATGCAGCATGGTGAAACGACGACATTTCAATGACTTCAGAATTCCCAAAATCAGACATCATGCTCCATGATTCAGTGAAAGATAGAAGTGCTCCACTGAACTATGGAGCTATGGGGGGGAGGTTAATTGACAAGGGGCATCCGAAATCAACAATTCTTCACAACTCTATTGGTGACTTTTTTGAAAAGTCGTTGTACATTGCATTATGATGAACAAGAAATCGTTGATTATTGTAGAGTTGCATAAACAAATGAAGATCATGTTTGAAACGGATCAACAATTTCTTCATTCATTTTGGTGAATTATTAACTGCCTAGAGAGGAAGCTGGAAGGCGAGAAATTCCCCTTCCATAGGTGGGATATTTCACTTTGAAAAGGGAGGGTATGCACATATATGACCTGACCATACCTGACAAAATGCATTTGTGTAGATATTGGTGAAGTGCACCTACGCGAGGGTTGATAGAAGATTCATTGACTCATGGGCATCCCCTTCTTCCCATCCCATCCACCATCAGTAAGACCATTAAGATCAACAAGAAGTGATCCAACATCAAACATCATGAAACATTGTCACAGACGCCGGCATCAAACACTGAGGTTTTTCATGGATCTCAACCGTTCCTTAGAAACCATCTTATCGCGATACGCTACCATGGAAACCAAGATGTTGATCTCTGAGGATGCGCAAACTCTGAACACGGTGCTTTGGTCTGAAACGAATTTGGATTTTTTGGATACACGACCCCGACCCAGATAGTCCAGTGATCCAAGAAACTTAAGCCTTCAAACATTAAAGGGATTCCTGTTAAAGCTTCATTTCAACTGTTGGGAGGTTTTGCTTTAGTAAGCACATCTCAGCAGTTTTCATGTGCCACAAGTTGGATGACACTAAAAACCTTTTTTGTTTTTTTTTGGGGGCCATTGCGAAGGCAGGGAAGACCATGCCTTTGACCCATATTACCTACTTTGGAATCAAACATCAGCTTTGACGAGGCATATGTTTATCAATCATAACGACAAATCTATCATCAGCCCCAAGGTGCTCAAGAAGTCATTGTACTGGCGAACAGTCTCCTTTTGGAACACCAGTTTGGGTGGTGTTTTCTTTTGTGTTAAACGCGTTGGTTTGAAAGTTCCGAACATGTGCCATGGTGGGGCGGAAATATGCTATATATATTATGCACAATACCGTACAGTAACTTTTCATAGTTTTTCCCCAATTCAAATTCCTCTCCTGTAAAGTACTCGTACCTTAGCCTTTCCAGCTTACATCATAATGATGACGCTGGTAGCTGAATATTTGCCAAGGATTATCCACCTAACACTCCCAAGACTATACACAGTGGGCCCCGAGGCCATTTTTTTCATGCGCCGATCTGAGTGGAGCGTCGAACTTTTGAAGAAAGATCCTCGGGCTTTCACGCGTGTTTCCGGCTGTGTATTGGATATATTGGATCTTTTCTTTGGACGATTTTTCAGCTGGTTTAAAGATATGGATGTTTCCAAAAATAGGGGTACCCCAAAATGGATTGGAAAACCCAATTATGATGGATGATTTGGGGGTACTATTATTTTTGGAAACACCCGTATGAAAACTCGTTGGTCCTTGGTTTCGATTTGTTGATCTCAATTTGTTGGATCACCTTTTGGACGAAGATGTGTCATCCACCTCCACCTCCCTGAGGTAAGGACGGGTATAACTTGTGGGTGCTAGAGATGAGGGGAAAGAGAAAATGTGTGTTTTGGATGGTTGTCAATGGCTGTCCCTATATCAAACATATATGGCTGATGTTTTTTTGTGATAATTTCTGATGATCAGGAGTTTGATTTTGGACTTTTCCGAGTTTGTAAGATGTTTGGAACTAAATATATAAATGGTTGAAAATCATAGAAAACCCTTTTGTTGGGGTTAGTAAGGCTATTGAAGACCCTTTGTTGGAGTTAAGGCTATGGAACACCTTTGTTGGAGTTAGTATGGCTAGGATATGTTTATTACCACCATCAACCACCTGATTGGTTGAGATGCTTCTTGCTCGCTGAAGCTCGCAAGGTTTGGGGTGACGACAACGAACGACCCTCACCCTTTGTGGACCACACATGGTGGGAACAACAAGTCACTTAGCGCATCTTAGCGCTCAAGTCGGCCATTTCTTGAAAGAATCCTCGGATCAATCCACTGCTTGGTTGAAAAAAGGGAAGTTTTCGGGGAGAAAGTGGTATTTGATATGTTTGATGCACTTTTGATGTTGATTATCAAAACTCAAAACCGTCAGGACCGTCAGCATGTTTTCTTTTAGAGAGAACAAACTTTGGTGACTGTACAGTAACCATCCTTGAATCATGGCCCATTAGCCGATTAGCCTACAGAGTGCCGCCCAATTTTTGTTAGGCGGATGTTCCTCCAACTTGCAGATTGATATGATTTGTGGGGGTTTTACATGGTTTTACACTTTCATTATACATGTTGTAATTTAAAGCTATTCCTGCCATGTTTGAATCATGGCTCATAACTCCATTGTTTTCATACATGAACCCTCAAGCCGAAGCCCATCAAGTGTATTACCTTCACCTATATATACAGCCTATACATAACTCTCATTTTCATATTGTCCTCAACTATAGTCATATACCCGGCATATTCCCCATTCAGGAATCCAACAACCCAAGTTTGCACGTCATTTTTTGGCTCGCTAAACTTGAGGCCTTTGCCCAAGAACTCTTGGGTTCTAACGTGGAGCGCTTTGCCAAGTTACGCTATGAAGAACCGGTGACCAATGGAAGTCAGGTGGTGCAACCAGGTGCGACAAGAAGTAATGATGAAAAATGGTGGGAGATGTATTATGAAAGATGAGCCTTTACATCCTGAAGTCTGCAGAATTTGATCTTGTCAATGTCTTTTGAGCAAAGTTTTGATGCGATTTTGTTTGTAGTTTGCAGAGGGGGAAACAAACATCGATCATCATGATGAATGCTCTTACTACGTCGAATGCTTTGGGGAAGTGCAGAATGGCGAACGGAGACAAGTAAAGTACTCAGTTCAAGGCAGCAATCAGTCAAGGGCATAAGACCGTTTTATTGAGTGATGGAGAGAGACAGAGAGAGGTTGAATTTGTCCTATTGCTGGCTAGTTGTCAAGGTCGCATCAAATCTCCAAAAACTTCAACTTACCCAACGGTGGTCGAAGGATGTTTTTTTTGGGGGGCACCTGGGTTTCTGGCAGTTTCACTGCAGGTGACTTGCTGGTTTATCCACCTGAAGTGAGTATCGTGCCACAAGAAGAGATGCCTCTTGGGCTGCACTGTGTTGTGATGATAATGGCAATTTTGGCCAACGGGAAGTGAATGAATTGCACAATTTGACGTTGTTCAACCTCAAGAATTCAGGCTGTGTTCAGCCTGGTTTAACCTTGTTTTCTAGCATGTTTTGGGAGTCCTGTTTTGTTGATAGATAATCATGATACCCTCCCGAAGTTTAACATAGCCCCTGAAAAGATACCTTCCCAATCGGAAAATAATCTTCCAACCATCATTTGTCGGGGGCTATGTTAAACTTCCAGGGGGCATCCCTTATCCCATTTCCAATATGCCTCAACAAGACATTTGTTGCGTTGCGATGCCAAGGAACTCGTATCATCCAATCTCATCACGTTTAGAGGGCGAAACCTGGGAGCCAGGCGAAACCTGGGGTCGGTGATGGAACATACACCAAATTGGAAGATATGGAAAGGTTTGATAGATGGCTTCACCAGGCTAAAATGTTAATTCATTGGAAGGTAGATTGTTCTATGGCTTCTGAGAAGATCTAGTTGAATGTGTTCAATTGGTTGGTGTATCAAGATGCCAAGATGTATCAAGCCCTTTGGCGGGTGGTGAAGATGGATTTAGGTGGGATTTCCTGGATGATTTGTTTGAAAGGTCGGAGCTGCTGCACCTCATAGTTGATTTGTTGGATCGAAGAATCCTACTCAAAAAAAACGTTCATGTTTTTTCTTATTGGGGGGGGCAGGGTGGGGTGGAAATGAGCAGAAATGGGTTAGACTACAGTCTAATTTTATCATTACAAATTTGGGGAGCTTTGAAATGCGTTTGGGCATGTTTCTTTCGCTGGAACGTCTCAACATCTACTTGCTGAGGCAAGTTCATTTTATCCTTCAATGGGGTGTCTTGGCACCAGTAGTTTTCTGGGGTCTCCAAATTGGGGAAAGTTTTTCTGAAGTTTTGCTGCCAAAGCTGGTTTGCATAGCAAACATTTTTTTGTGGCAAACATGCAGCACAAAGTACCCTCCAGGGAACTAACATATCCCACCTTGGGAAAAAGAAAATCATCTTCAAAAGTGATTTTTGATGGGATATCTTAGTTCCCAGGAGGGTACATCTTGGAAAATCTGAGATTTATGGGCTTTAACTCAAGCATTGGTTTAAGTAAGTAACTTTTTTTGAACCTGAGCCATCGCAGTTCAGCGAAAGCGATTCTCTAAGATGAGCCATCATGTAAGGTGTCACCAGAAGTCACTGATGTTCAATATGACGACGGTGAAACTCATGATAACAGTTGGAGGAAAAACACCAAAACTTGAGATATCATCCCATGAAATCTTGGTTGGTTGATAGGCATCCTTAGCGGTTTGATGCTAAACATAAATGGTTTTATTCTAAGTTGCTAGTCATTTGGAAATAGACTAATTCCTACCAATCAGGGCAGGATCTTATCCTCTTCTTTCGCCAACTGAGGTGAAATCACTTTCTGGCCCCACGGTTGCCAATGTCCTGCATGTGTCTGGGCACAGGGTTCTGATTGGACATATATTATATGGGAGTAAGACATGAGATGATGAGGAATGAGTAATTGCTACGGGATACCTTTGTTCTGGAAGTCTTTGTGTATTGTGTATTGTTTTGATATGTTTGTATACTGCCTTATTTGCCTGGATATATGATTATATAATTATATATATATATGTCAGTTTATATATGTGTCAATTTTTAAACAAAACCATGGTATTAACTTATGCACATCCACCAAAAAAGGCCTTTTTTCAGCCCAACGTTGAGGTGAACTATTTCGAGGTTTTCTGTCAGCTGAACGGCTTGGAACAACGTTGCCAAGCACCTTGGGTTTGGGTTACGAGATGACCTGGAAAATTTGAAACCAAGTGTTGATTTTCCTAGCCTTTGCCTGGATTGTTGAAAAGGGACTAGATAAAATTAGAGGGTGAACTGTAATTATTAGCTTTTGTAAATTGACAGATGAACAGATTATACGTCAAAGTTCCATCATAATTCAACATGATTTTTATTTCTAACATATTTTTGGGAGATTATACTCCAATAAGCTATATATATATTATATATTATATGTATATATATATTAGATGTATATATATATATTAGATGTATATATATATATATGTTTTATTTCCAGAGGTTTCCCTTCGAACTATTCCCATCTCCCCCTTCGACTGGAGGATATTTTAGCGGAAGATGCGATAAAACCTCTGATGGCTCCATGGTTGCGGGAAAAAATGCCTGCTAAGCCTGCGGTGGTTGATGTGTCACGAATACAAAAAGAAGTTTTGGTTTGTTCAAAAAACACAGTATATAATACGATGATATGTGAAGAATTTCAACTATATGATTTATATTTATATGTTATATGTTGTATTGTTGGGTTATCATATTGATATTGTTGTAATAATTGATTATGTACTCGTAGCTATCATCAGTCTCGCTTCCTAGTTTCTAGGACAGGGTGACCTGACAGCGATGGAGAGAGAGAGAGAGAGAGAGAGAGAGCTATCATCAGTGTAAGTGTATCCAGTTGTTTTCACCTGTATCAATTCTATTTCAATGAATGTTTTCAGCGACAGCTGGAAAAAGTCTGGTCCATAGATTTGACGATTCCACTTGAGTCGCCACGGGGTTTTTGACAAAGCCAGTGACAACAGATTGATGACAGCATTGTTTGATTGAAACATTATGTTGATCTTATCCAGCTTCACAGGCGATCGAAAAAACACCTTCGAAATTTGCAAATCCCAAGAAACCCCTTGACTTTCGAAGGATGGAGAAAGAAGCGATAAATCAACGACTCATTCATTGGCGCCAGCTGAAATTCTTGACAGGCCTTGCCAGCTTTGGATGAATATATCAGCCTTTTTTCAGCGCAACTTGGTTTGAGATTACCGAGTCGACCATCCATTATCCATCCACCAAGATTTTTGGTGTGATTTCATCAGTGAAAACTTGGGGCAGTTTCTTCCTCCCCGGAAACTTTAGAAAAAAAAAGGTTTGTGACCTCAATATTTTTGTTGAAATTCCTTATCGTTTTTTGGGGTGAAGTTGTTGTTTTGGGGACCGGTTCCCTCTTTTAAACAGCTGTGAGGTATGAAGACCTGGTGATGTTGGAGCCGGCGGCCTTTGTTCAAACCAAGGCCATTTTTTTGTGGTTCCAAAAAAGCCATCCGGAAAGAATATATACTAAATTAGCTTGATGCTTCCAGTGAATTCCAGGCAGCGTTCTGATGTTTTTTTTCAATCGATGATCCTAAGCTTTGCATCCAAACAGTTGATTTCTATATATGGGTGTTCCCAAAAATACGGGTACCCCAAAATGGATGCATTTTATAATGGAAACCCCTATTAAAATGGGATGATTTGGGGGTACCACTATTTTCAGAAACATCCATCTATTTCCATCATCCTTCACCACCAAGCCTTCCAAGCCTTCATCATTTGCCCAGGCGGATGCTGAAATTTCGACACCCGAAACCAAGGCATGTATCTTGGAACAACTCCAAAAGGAAACGGAGGCGCGAAATCGGATGGCTGGCTGGCTGAAAGCATGGTCGACGGATGGATGGTGGTTTTATGGATTTTTTTTTCCCCACCTGTCAGGCCTGTCAGGTGAGGGTTGTTAGATTTTATGTCAGTCTCTTCTCCTCCTCCTCCTTCTCCTCGTCCTCCTCCTCCTTCTCCTCGTCCTCCTCAACTGCGATCCTGCGAGCCAACCGCGATCCTGCGAGTTCAGTGTGGCGTGCCGGACCCCAACCGCGATCCTGCGAGTTCAGTGTGGCGGCCCGGACCCCAACCGCAGTGTGGCGGTCCGGACAACCGCGATCCTGTGAGTTCAGTGTGGCGGCCCGGACCCCAACCGCGATCCTGTGAGTTCAGTGTGGCGTGCCGGACCTCAAGTATTGTAACAGAAAATTTGTCAGAAAGAATGACAGAAGATATGTCAGAAAGAATGTGAGAAGACATGTCAGAAAGAATGCCAAAAGATATGTCAAAAAGAATGTCAGGAGATATGTCAGAAAGAATGGAGCAAGATATGTCAGAAAGAATGTCAAAAGATATGTCAGAAAGAATGTCAGAAGATATGTCAGTAAGAATGTCAAAAGATATGTCAGAAAGAATGTCAGGAGATATGTCAAAAAGATATGTTAAAAAGAATGCCAAAAGATATGTCAGAAAGAATGGCGAAAGAT
>DF243162.1:26706-43731 GCA_000507305.1 Breviolum minutum Mf 1.05b.01 | reverse complement strand
TATGGTTGGGGGGAGGGTGACCACCAACTTTGGGGGAGTGGACGTCGTGCCATTGCTGGGTGAGTGCCAATTTCTGTTTCATATCTTCCTCCTATATTCAGGGCCACCAATTTCACCCAGACACCCGAGAAAACAACAATGAATTTTGTCTTGAACTTCTTGCAGACGTTACACTGTTCTCTACATTGATAACACAAAAATTGGTTTTGGCTATCTGGGGTCTATGCTGGTATAATTTTTTAAGGAATCCATCATTTGGTACCATACGATTTTGGTTGCTAATCAAAACAAAATGACATCCCACCCTGCAATTGATAGGCACAGCAAAGTACGCCAAGATTTCCACCAGCAAGGCTTGGGCCACCGGACTGAGTGCAAGCTTCACACTCATTGACCTCGACTGATACCGTCTCGAAGTGCGTGCATATGCGTGTTTGTATGATATTTCTACATATCAAAAAATAAGTGCCCCGACGTCTCTGACCCTGAAAATTTACGCAGATAAGTAATCCACAGCAATCCACAGCTACTTTTGCAACCCTTTTATCGAAATCTCTTTCTCCTCATCCCCGAAAAAAAAAAAGAAGTCCCTAAATAACGACTGTAGGGAATCCATAAATCATCCAATCATTCAAGTCGTTTCACCATTCCCCTGGGCCACTCCGACTTTGGAACAAAGTGATGTTGGACAAATTCTGCGACTTCCTCGCGTTGCATCTTCAACATCACCTCAACAAAAAGAGAAAAAAAAAGCGTTGGCAACCGGCTTTTTGGGACGATTTTTGGAAGAGACATCGTGTAAGAAACCAAGGGTCAGTGGACTAAGACAATAAAAAAATCTGAATTTCATTGAATTTCAATTGATTTTTTGTCATTTGTTTGTCATTTGTTGTCAGGTTTTGGGGTGAACACTTCTCCGATTTTAGCTCCGAATCTTGGAGGTGGAAAAGCTTCACAAATCCTTCACTTCCATGCCTCATGAGCCGATGCCAAGGACATGAGCTTCTCTTCCAAGCGCTGCATGCCTCATGGGGACCCAGGGGTTTTTTGGCTCCCAACCCGGAGGGATGTGACGCCAAACCACCACGCCACGAATCACGAATCGATTCCCCAGCCTTTCTCTTGAACTTCATCCCAATCCACCATGGTTTGGCAGAACAAAAATGGACCGGGGTCTGCCAAGTAACCCCAATTGTCACACCACAAATGGAAGAATCCAACAAAACAATTGTGGATTCTTGATTCACTTCACATGTTGGATTGCTTGTAGCTGCCAATGAGGCCTCAAAAAAAATTGAGAGTGGCTCAATTGATGAATGTTTGTGGAGTCATCGCCACATTTTGCCGATTGAAGCAATGGTCAGCTGCGGGGCGCGGTCATTGCAGCGAAGTGAGAGATTGTCCAATCACAAGAATACGAATCACTGCCAACAAAAAAAACTAGGCCAATACGGTGACTCGGACTCTGTACACCCACCTTGTAATCAAAAAGCTGACCAAAAAATCTCGGAAAAACTGCGACCAATTGGAGTAATCGCCCCCATTGAGCTTCTCCAGGGACCCCAACCCTGAACTTTGTTGGCCTACCAGATCCGACACTTTTGTGACATGGATTTCAATTCAAATTTCCTAAGCTTTTGAACTCACGAAGTCTTGTCCTGTCTGGAGGCAAATCATCCAATATCCAAACCTTTGTTGATCAAAACGTTTTTGTTGGGAGGCGGCTCAAATAAAAAGGTTTCAAATTCTAACCCTCCCACGGTTTGCTACATTTCTGCATCAACAAACATGGATCCCGTCGCACTACCCAGCCCAAACCCACCTGGAAAGCACGGCCTCGTGCTATGCAACTGCTGCTGCAGCCTGCAAGCTCTTGATGCAGGCGGGAAGTTGGTGCTTCGCCACAGTGGTGGATCGCAATCACTTTGATCTCTTTTCTCACAATCTTTTAGAACAGCATCAACATGCCACCCCCATTGTCCATGTAGCAAATGTTGACCATCTCACCCGCCCCGGCTGCGGGCCTGCAGGTAACACTTGTGACGCGGCCATAAGGAGATCAGAAGCCATGTTGCCTTACCATTGAGCACTTTTGGTGCAGCATCTCTTGTTGCTGAAGTCGCAGGTCAATAAACATTGATGTAATGTATACCAACAAAACTTAATGCAAAGTGATCTAAACTGACGTAAACCACACACAACAACCCTGCGAAACGAAGACTTGAGAGTGACGAAGATTGAATGAAACTCGAACCTTCACACAATATTTTCTTTTGACACCTTCTGTTTCCCGAAATCAAGGGATCCAAATAACCTCAGACATCCTGAAAGAATTTCCACCAGTGGAAATGCGTCCCAAACAAACCAAGACTTCCACGCATGATGCCCTTCGAACTCTGGAAATCCATACCTGGCTGATCAATAAAGATCGTTGATTGGATGTGTCATTTCGTCACTCCAAGTTGAAATCAACCCCTTGAGATATGAAACAAATCACCCATCTGCAAAGCCTTCCCATGGTGAAGATTCACCGAACAAGGATGGCCTGAACGTGTTCGTTTCGCACGCGTTTCAACACAGAAATGTGCGGTGCATCAATTTTGAAGAGGAACTTTCAAGCAGAATTCAATTGCCATCATCATCATCATCATCATCATCATCATCATCATCATCATCATCATCATCATCATCATCATCATCATCATCATCATCATCATCATCATCATCATCATCATCATCATCATTTCATCATCATCACCAAAATGGCCCGTTTGGCGAAAAAAAATCATTCAACATCAATGGTTTGACATAGCCATTTGCTTTATTCCATCCAAAAACTCCTTCTGAGATTCCAGCTTTGATAGCATTGTGGCAAAATGCACGGATGGGGTGCAAAAAACTCACAAAATATGTGTACCAATTGAATGAAGCAATATTCCACTACAACTCGCCTGTCTGTAGTCTACATGATTCGACATTGTGGAAGGAACAATGTCGAACTGCTAAAGTCTTACACTTGGGAATTCGGTTTAGATTTTGAAAAGTTGGTTCCAACTGGTCATGTTCATGCTTGCGTTTCATGAAAGGGAATGCCATGATCAAAACCCCGAGGCATGAGCACAAACGACAAATCAGGAAGCGAACAAGATGACGCATGGTACAAACACAACTCGCAAGATCAATCAATCCACCAATTCAAGTCAAATCAAATCAAATCAAACCAAAATCAAAATCAAATCAAAGTCAAAGGCAAAGTCAAATCACACCAAATAAAATCAAAATCAGACGTGGCCGAAAGCTCCTGCGTCTGAGCATTGAAGTGGATGTGTTGACCATTCATGCAACTTGGCAGGTAACAGCTAAGTGAATTGTAGAAGTTTGGGCAAAATTTTCAAAAAGCAACCATGACTGGAAAGCAAACAACACGCAAAACGTTTTTTTTAACAAAATGTTAAGATGTTTAGGAAGTGGTTTAAAGAAATCGACCTGGAAAGTGAACTTGAAATCAAAGGGTTGTACTGAATTTGGATTAATTCTAACACATGAAAACTTGGCGATTAATTTTTTTCAAGCACCGTCACAAAGCACGTTGACTATTTCTACCGACAATTTTCTTTGCTGGTTGCTGCTTGGGTGCTGAAGTGGTCCTGGGCGGTTCCCCCTTCAATCAACGCATAAATTTATAGTTTCGGACGTAAGAAAGTCATCGCAATAAGAAGTAAAACGTGCGCAACAACTTGGGCAGGCAAATTTAAGCAACAGCGCGGTCGAGTGAGTCGTAGACAGAAATGATCATTCGGAGTCAAAGTCAATGACGGAGCACAAGACAAGAAGGGAGGAAGAAAGCACTAAGGGCTATTGAGTTTAAAATCTGTGACAAGCGGCGCATCAAGAAGAAGAATTGGAGACAATTGCCTTCACTAAATAAAACAAGACCAAAGAAGTGGCCTTCGATGGAAGCAGCCGCACAGAGAGACAGAATGACCATCAGCGAACTGAACAGCTACAACCATCTTCTAAGTATCAGGAAGCCGTCACTCTTACAACGAAATGACGACCAATTCAATCACCAAGCAGTAGCACAGCAACTTTTGTCCTGCAAAAATTCATTATCGGACTGACAGAAGTATTTTGCACACGTTTCATGTCGTAATCACATAGATCAAACGAAAAGAGATATCTGCAAAGAAGGTTACACGTCGCAGAAGAAGCAAAGAAGCAGAAAAAAAAAAGAAGAAACTGAAATCCAGCAAAACAAATTTCCAGCAGTGAAAATAGAAAATTACGCACGCTCCATAGGAAAGTGAAGCAATTCCAGCAAGATGAAATTCTTTTCTGGAATAGCACCTGCTGATGCTAAGAACAACCGGACTGGTGTGAGAACATAATAGCCAGAAACAAGAAATAAATAGCAAAAAACACATACACTACAAACATCCAGGGTCTAATTTGAAAGGAAGCTGAAAGGGACTGATGGGTCGTCATTTTGGAAAGCCGTGCTATCGAGGGGGAGGGCGGCGGAGAGGTCGCAGAGGCAGAAGAAAAAAATTTAGATGGCCAAAAAGCATGCATGCCAGTCTACCGGATGGATGGCGGCAAAACGGATCACACGCGTAACAGCATCAGACTAACCAAAACAGCTGGAAACAATTCTTGGCGTCAGTACTGCAGGATCCGCGCTCAGAACAGGGACATGTCACGCTCGAAAATTTGACGCCCGACACACTGCAAAAACCAAGCCCAAGCTCAATGTCAACTGCTGTCATTGGTGTGGTACATGAACCCATATGGTCCAAGTCAGACGCATTTGTTTTTCTTGATGGTGCTTGGGTGATGTGCATCACATCACAACCAATGCAGTTGTACAGCAAACAAATTGACATATTTTTTTGCTTGATGCCTGGGTAGTCCCAGGGAAAGTGCCCTTCAGAGCGAAATCCAGGATTAGAGACTAAGCGGCCATCACATCAAATCAAAGCAAAGAAAAGGCGGATCGCCCTTCAGTCAGCTGAACCAAGGTGATAGAGACACTATGGCAATCATCACAAATTAATGTAGTACATCAAGCAAAAAGAAAATATTAGAATTGCAGTGGAGCCTAAAAGGCAAAGTCCGCCGTGAGAAGAGGTGCCGTGAAGAGGAAAGAAGACAAACCCCGAGGATCCAACACGTCTTTCCACTTTCAAAAGCTACATGGACGTAGCTGTCTGATTGATTGAGCAACAAGAGAATGTTTTTTTTCCGTAGCCTTTCAGTGGTATTCTCCATCTTTTCCGAGCTTCCAACATGTCTTAAAACATTTTTTTCATCAGAACGGGTTGCTCTAATATACTTTGAAAAGCTGGACCCTGGACGTAGCTGCCTGACAAATCTAATAAAATGAAAAAGGGGAAACAAAATTGTGCTCAAATGGTAATAGCCATTGAAATAACAACGAATGGAAAAAAAATGAAAGTACCAAAAATCCAAAAAAGGTTGAATAACCAAAGAGCAATCTTGAGCCAAAATGGCTACCATCTATTTTGCGTCAAGATTCGCAATGTTGAAAAACATAACCAAACCTATCAAAACAAAACACGGTTTGGTCAACAAAAAAACCATCCGTGGTCAGAACAATAAAAGACGAGAAGGCTATTTTGGACTCACGACGGTAAAACTCACGTAGTCAAATTCCAAAAGGTGTTGCTTTCTCGTATGCCCTGGGTTCTTCTCTTAGTAACAAGCCGTTATCAGGTAAAAGAAAAAAATATTTTCTTTATAAGCATCTTTTTGTCTGCGAGCTGCCTGCTAGAGTACATGTCCCGGGCGGTTGGCCCTTCAGTCAGCTGATTCTACACGAAAGGATAATCCAACGTCGTCTGAAGAGACGAAAAAGTGCGTCTTCAATGGGAAGTTTCAAAGAAACGGCAGCTCTTTGTGTGAGCAGTTCTGGTACGCGTGTGACAATTTTTGGCAACGGGAAGAGTCTGAGGGTCGAACCGTTTTATTAGTTATCTCTCTTGGGTGAATGAGATCATTCTAGTGAAGAGTCTACACTTGCATACTTGCATTGCAATAGATTGACTGGAAGAAAATGAGTGAGTCTTTGTCAATGGGCACCGCAGCTTGGAAGATGTCTATCACCCATGAATTGAACCAAAAACTGACCTTCTTCTTCCGCAAATTGCGAGAATCCATGTGCGATTCCAATCCAAACAGATCCTCTCTCTCAAGATTAATAGCATGTGTCGACTTCACAAATCGTTTTTCATGGATTGTTGTTGATGTTGCCTGAGATATATTGGCACCACATAACATCTGCGCATATGTTGCATATTCCAGTCATGTAAATGATGTTAGAGTCTCTTGTCACACAGAGTTCTTTTATTGCACCTGTCCACAGACGTCCAAGCTCCACAGGTTGATCTCGCTACTGAGAACTTTTGAGCCGAGGCGGAACCAATACGAAAACTTGCCTCCTTACGCCTCCGTGGAAGATGAAGGAACCTCAAAAGAATCCGAAAAAGGTTTGAGCAAAGGGAAATCCAAACACAAGGACAAAACCAAGCATGGGGAAAAACCCCCCATTGATACTCAGGGCTCCGGTCTTCTCACCCCCTTTCTTGTTACCTTGGCTAATCGCATTGCTATCAGTTGTCCAAGATCTCGTCCCATTTGGAACACATACTGGTTCTGTGATTCAGGTGACTTGCAAGCAGCCATTGTCTCAAAACAGCAAGTCTGCAACGTTTCCGCTTGTTTGACTACAAATTTGATGAGGAGCAACATACGAGCAAGTGGCCACGTTGGAGGTAAGAGTAGAAACCTTGTCAGCCCTCTCGGCCTTCCCTGAGCGGAACCTTCCCCTTCGGACAATCAACATGCGTGCTCTCGGCTTCCGCCCAGTAGCCCGAGGAACAAGTCACCCATGATCCTTCGTCCTTGCACTCTGGGAGTCTGCAATGTGGTTTGGTTTGTGGGTTTTGTTTAATTTTACGCCAATTACTATTTTATATCCAATGATATAGCGACACCACCCTAGTAGCTGACAGAAGGGCGACCGCCCGGACCTCTCGGCCTTTCCCTGAACTCCCACTCTTCTTTCTAAGGCCTCTACGGGACTTTCTGATCGGAGGAGGTGGTCGCTTGTCTCATCTTAGCTGAGTCATAGCTTTCTCGTGGCTCCTCCATGTCTGAATCACAATCAGCAGCACCAGAAAAGGAGCCCAGAGGAAATTGGAATAGGAGCACCCTAGGGGTTTGCAGTTCTGGGACGGGAAGATAATTGGAAAGGAGGCGCTCCGCCATGGCCGCTTTCCAAAACCAAATATGTTGTATGACATGATACAGGAAGGTGAAAACGAAGAAGGCAGATACCCAGTAAGTCCAAGAAGTTCCGTAATGGCTGCTAGCCTCACCAAGAAGCAGACTCAGATGGAGCTCCAAGAATTCCTTCCGCGACAGGCTCAGTCAGACTTACTGACAATCTGCAGTACGAAAGTTCAATCGCTGGGCAGGCTCAGCGAAAACCATGGAGCTTCCAGTTATATCGCAGCAGACCTGGACCACAAACCTGGCAATCGAAGCACGAAAATTACACTGGCAGGTCCAGCAAAAACTGTGAGTCTCACAAAATGAAGCTCCAAAATACCATCGGCAGCAGACCCGGTCAAGCCCACAAACCTGAAAATTTGCAAATACTCATTCTCTCATTGTCTATTCTAGAAAAAATTATGGATGTATTTTGGGGATTCGACCAACCAACTATCGGCGACCTCTTAGTGAGTGAAACCACCAAGGGTGTAACGGCTATATGGTAGGAGCAAAGCTGGAAGATCTGTCACCACCATCCCCTCTTTTCATATCTTTTGTGTTTACACCCAGAACGCCCGCCAGTCCTGTTAGTGTTCTTGCTAAGATTTTTTTTTCCTGCATTGCCGAGCGAGCACGGGACATGGTCGGTCAACTATTAGGTAATCGCGAAAGAAGTGAGAACAGCTGAGAGCAGAGAATTGAAGAGAACGGCAAAGATTAGAGGATTAAACGTTGAGCCATGCAGGATCCAGACAAAAAAAGACGGCAAAGATCAGAGGATTAGAGCGCAGTTTTATTTTTTCATCTTGCGCTCTCCAAGTTCTGTCATCTGCAGATCTGTAGTTTCGAGAAAAAAACCTCTTGATCAGAATGGCAAAACGATTGTTGCAGAGCACCTCCTTCCTGGGCTGACACACACCAGTTTTCCGTTTTCACCCTTCATTATGCCAATTATTTGGTTTGGAAAAGCGGACAGCAGAGCCTATTTTTCCTTTTTTTTCCCTGCAATGACGGTCGAGTACAAGACATGGTCGGTCAACTACTGGAAATTTGAGTAGGATTGAAAGCAAATTAACGGCAGAAATTTCCCTGGAAGCCAGAAAACAGAACAAAACAAGACAAAACAAGAACCCAAACACCCAACCAACCAACCACACAAAAACACCACTGCCAGGGAAATTCGCAAAACTAAGTGAGACACAGCAGAGCCTATTTTTCCCTTTCTTTCATTGAGCTGGCATCCCACTCAGTCGAACCTTCTCACTTATTCTTCCTGTTTGTTCCAAGTATGAAATCTTCTGTCACTCATGGTAGGTTGACGCACAAAGATGGATGTCAGAGAATAACAGAATCAAATTGCTCTACTCACAGTGAGAAAGATTCAGCAACGTGACAAGACAATTTGCCCTGCTGCTTGGAGGAAAGGACGGGGCACAATGTAGCAACTTACTCTTGTCCTTGTACAATGGCAGAAGCTTTGTTGCCAATGCTTGAATGGAAAAACGACCTCTCACCATCTGCTTGCTATCTCCTTCCACCGCTGCGCGAAATCGCTTCCATCTTTCCTGTCCCGCCGGTTATATCCACAGTAGTCTACCCATCCAAGGCTGTGAAAAAAAGCTAGTAGCCTTCTTGCAAAGTCTTTGCAAGATTCCTTCCTATTCTTGATGTTGTTCACCTAGTCGCAATCTATTCGGATCTTCGTTGCTTGCCTTGGCCCACATGAGATGATTGTCGCATCTAGCAACTACCATTCAAAGAGAGCATCCCTTCAACATTGCCAAACTAGCATGTGTCGCAACTCTTCGCAACCAGGTCCGCACTTTCGTTCCATTTGAGAGACTTGACCAACGGTCAAAGTTCGTGTGAGGGGAGCTGAGCTTGGGAACAAGTAAGCTCACTCAGGCAGATGAAAATGGAAACGTTAGGTATCAAAAGGCGTGGTGTATCAGTCTCTCCGCAAGTTGAAGCAATGGACACATGAGAAACAAGTTCAGAACCTCCCCCTTCGAACAATCAACATGCGTGCTCTCGGCTTCCGCCCAGTAGCTCGAGGAACAAGTCACCCATGATCCTTCGTCTCTTGGAGTCTGCAATGTGGTTTGGTTTGTGGGTTTTGTTTAATTTTACGCCAATTACTATTTTATATCTTTTTTGAGTCCATGCCGTGCGCGCTCGAAGCTCAGACGGTCATAACAACGTTTTGTCTTTAATTGGCTATTCCCACTTATTGGAGAATAGGTGAAAAGGAAAGCAAGGTGTCTACGGAAACCAACAAACAAAAGCAGCAAAACACAGCAACCAAACACAAACAGAAAGACAACGATCCTAGACACCCAGCAAAAGAAAGTGAAACACTACGCTTTCAGAAGTATCTCCTTGTCTCTCAGTACTGCACCACGACGAAATAGCAATATCACTCATAGTCATTCCACCTGTTCCAAAGACATAATTTAGCATGTGACGATGATATCAGTCGTATTGAGCCACTTTGCAAGAAAGTAGTATATGCCACTCATTGTAACCACCGTGAAAAGACATCATGCCATAAGCAACACTCTAGATAGTTCCACCAGTGGCAAAGCACCCTTGTATTTGGACAGCTGTGGAAACCAAACCATCATCAAGGTCCTCTAGTCAAAAAGATGGCTCTGCATCTTGGTCGATTCCACTGCCGCGCGGCGTGTTGTGGCTTTCCAGAGTGTCGCAATTTTATCAGACACTCACCAGATAGTATTGCTCCAAAATAAATGTATGCACAACTAACTCGTATCAACGTAGCTCACATCTTGCCGTATTCTCACTTAGTCCAGATGACTCAAAGAAGAGATGGAAGAAGCTCCTTCCACGTCACTGTGGCCCAGTAATAGACCATAGAATAGATGAAAGAGTCCTTCTTACCAACTATTGAAAAATTGGAAATTCACCCTCTACCACATTTAGGCGCCTATTGTCCGTCAGAGTGGGTAAGTTCACCCACGTGGTCACAGATGAAGCTGTACAAGGTAGATCCGGCACTGACAGGCCCAGTAGATTACTTGTGGCACACCCAATGAGGTGATGTAGATTAGTCTCTGGCACAAGTGAGACTAGTAGCTGACGTCAGTACCATCCTCTTGTCCGTGCATAATATGCCTCCAAACAGGGAACTGTCATATCCAAGCGCACGTTGCCTGCGGTACTAGAGAGTCAAAAGAATAGCACTAGGTTGCAGTTAGTTCGCAACCGGGCAATGTTGCCCTTGTCGTGGTCGTTGGCCACCTTGTGACCTCTGAGCTTCTTAATTGCATGCAGCAGAATGCCAGATTGTCTGCTGATGACCTGTCATAGACCTTTACCATGAACCTATTGCTTCTTCAATGCGATTCCTGTGCTAAACTCTGTGCTACCGGGTGCACGTATGACTTTGTCGTCAAGAGTATCCTGGATTGCAGCTTCCACGGCGGGAGTTTCCACAGCAAAGACCAGCAAGGAGCACTCTCCCTGGTGCACCGCGTTGGAAGGACTCCAGAACACGAAGAAGGCCAGGGTATTGAGTGAACTCTGATAGTCAACCTGCTAGCACCTCAGTATGGCACCATTGGCCATCTCGCAGCTGTGCAGTTATGATCCACCCAGTATGTCGCCAAATTGCAAGATCTGAGGTGTAGTACAGCTGACCAACTAGTGCAGTAAGAACAATAGTGCCCAGCTGTGCAATGTGTATAAAAGGTAGAATGGAATGTCTGGTGAACTGTTGTTTGAACACTTGGAGTTGCATCCAAGTCTAAGTGGCAATTCACCGTAGAACTTCAGAAACTTTGGGCCTCGAGCAAACTCCATGTATCGAGGGATCGGTCTCAGTGAGAATTAGTCCGGTATTTCCACCCTCCATGTCACTGCAGCCTCGCTGTCGATATCCGTTCCCTATTCAAGGTGTCATAATGCACGTCTCTCAAAAGCATCACCATCCGTAACGGGTGGCAGTCCTACCCGCCGGATGGAGTAGTAGAGTGTCACTGAAAGGCCACGCGCCAACTGACCTCCGTACCAGTTGCTCCGTAGTGGGATTGCTGAAAAGAATGGTTGAGTGTGCCAGGTTGTCATCACACGTCGACCTCATCAGACGCTTTGAGTGAAGCTGGGAGTGAGTGGAGGTGTTAATTAATTAGCTTCCGTTCAGGAAGGCGCATAACATCTCAGTACATAAGAGTTCGTAAAACTTTAACAAGCTGCATTCTCTACAAGTCTTGCAAGGTGGTTCAACTCTTTGATGGTGAGAAAGACAGTTCCCAGCCATCCAGCTATCAACAAATAGTACAACTAAATTATGAACCAGAGGTCAAGCAATCACATGGATATGCTTGAAGAAGAGAGTAAGTGTTTGTTATAGAGGGACGACATGTGTCCTAGACAGTAGTCCAAACTTCGTAGTTCTTTTACAGCCCCGGTAACCGTTCCTTCGGTTTGACAATACCGTTCCATCAAGCAACCTTCTTTGTGGGGTGACGATAGCTGGTAATCGAAACACCGAGAAAGATTTCTTAGGCAGCCGCCTGGTAGAGCTTGGCACATCACGGACCCTCGGACCTGAAGGTCGTTTGAGCATCAGCAAATCACTAAGAAACCTCTGGTTGTTCGGGTTTGGTGTCTGAATTATCAGAGAGATCGTGCTCATGATGTTCGAGTTGTCCACTCATCGCAACTTGATAGAATGGTGTTCTTCGATACGAGACAATGCGGTAGGATCGGCACCACTTGCAGTAACATCGCCAGATGAGGTGGAAACATCTGTTGAAGTTGTTGGCATACACCATACACGGACCTGCAAATGCCTTCAAGGTGAACAGGCATGTGTCGCAGTCCATACAACCCAACTTCATACTCATGCTTCACCAGTCCAGATGACTCAATGAGGAAAATGGAAGAAGCTCCTTCTATTCCACTGCGGTCCAGTCATAGACCCTGACGTAGATGAAGGAGGTCACTGGGCAGGCTGTACTGCTACGTTGGGTAGTGCAGCGAAAGGTTTTCTTCCGCCTCTCAGTACTGCTCCGCCATGACATAGCAGACACCACTCATAGATGTACCATATAACCCAGTTCATAACTCATGCTTCCATAGTCCAATGACCAATTACTATTTTATATCCAATGATATAGCGACACCACCCTAGTAGCTGACAGAAAGGCGACCGCCCGGACCTCTCGGCCTTTCCCTGAACTCCCACTCTTCTTTCTAAGGCCTCTACGGGACTTTCTGATCGGAGGAGGTGGTCGCTTGTCTCATCTTAGCTGAGTCATAGCTTTCTCGTGGCTCCTCCATGTCTGAATCACAATCAGGCACCGAAAAGGAGCCCAGACGAAATTGGAATAGGAGCACCCTAGGGATTTGCAGTTCTGGGACGGGAAGATAATTGGAAAGGAGGCCGCTCCGCCATGGCCGCTTTCCAAAACCAAATATGTTGTATGACATGATACAGAAAGGTGAAAACGAAGAAGGCAGATACCCAGTAAGTCCAAGAAGTTCCGTAATGGCAAGAGTAAGTTGCTACATTGTGAAGCATCAGGGCAAATTGTCTTGTCACGTTGCTGAATCTTTCTCACTGTGAGTAGAGCAATTTGATTCTGTTATTCTCTGACATCCATCTTTGTGCGTCAACCTACCATGAGTGACAGAAGATTTCATACTTCAACAAACAGGAAGAATAAGGAGAAGGTTCGACTATCTAGTGAGTGCTGACAGAAGCGCGACCGCCTGGACAACGACCTTCGTTGAGCCATGCAGCCATTAGACAAAAAAAAGATGAGAAGGTTCGACTGAGTGGGATGCCAGCTTGCGAATTTCCTTGGCAGTGGTGTTTTTGTGTGGTTGGTTGGTTGGGTGTTTGGGTTCTTCTTTTGTCTTGTTTTGTTCTGTTTTCTGGCTTCCAGGGAAATTTCTGCCTTAATTTGCTTTCAATTCCACTCAAATTTCCAGTAGTTGACCGACCATGTCTAGCCCAGGAAGGAGGTGCTCTGCAACAATCGTTTTGCCATTCTGATCAAGAGGTTTTTTCTCGAAACTACAGATCTGCAGATGATAGAACTTGGAGAGCGCGATGAAAAAATAAAACTGCGCTCTAATCCTCTGATCTTTGCCGTCTTTTTTTGTCTGGATCCTGCATGGCTCAACGTTTAATCCTCTATTCTTTGCCGTTCTCTTCAACAGACATGGAATTGGTTTCCTAAAATGGTGGTACCCAACAACCATGAATCTTACTACTATAAAGGTGATGGTTTTGGAGTGTTTTGGGGGGTACGACCATTTAAGGAAAAAACCTCAAGCATGAACAAACATATTATCCACCCTAGAGGAAGATCTTCACCTCTCGGTTAATGGAAAATATAATATCTGATCATAGCCAGGATTTCTCGGGATTTTCCCCAGAAAAAAACGGTTGAATTCCTCCTTTACTTAAAGTACTGCTGTTTTTTTAATTGGATTTGAGATCATGTCATGTTGCGATGAAAGTCCAGCGATTGAACTTTTGTACTGCAGATTGTCAGTAAGTCTGAGTTTTGCTGTTGTTTTCTTTTTTCACTGACCAATCTGTGCGATCGAGTTATCAACCGATGACCAGTTTAGCATGTATTCATGACTGCCACAGTTGTTACGACCAGCGCAGCATTGACCAAAAAACAAAATGGTCAGTAAGTCTGACTGAGCCTGTCGCAGAAGGAATTCTTTGGAGCTCCATCTGAGTCTGCTTCTTGGTGAGGCTAGCAGCCCTCGTACAATGGCAGAAGCTTTGTTGCCAATGCTTGAGTGGAAAAACGACCTCTCACCATCTGCTTGCCATCTCCTTCCACCGCTGCGCAAAATCGCTTCCATCTTTCCTGTCCCGCCGGTTGTATCTACAGTAGTCTACCCATCCAAGGCTGTGAAAAAAAGCTAGTAGTCTTCTTGCAAAGTCTTTGTTGCAAGATTCCTTCCTGTTCTTGATGTTGTTCATCTAGTCGCTATCTATTCGGATCTTTGTTGCTTGCCTTGGCCCAAATGAGATGATTGTCGCATCTAGCAACCACCATTCAAAGAGAGCATCCCTTCAGCTGTGGCCAAGGCGCAATCTGACAAGGAAATCACAGCACAGTCAGAAGTTGATGCATTCATGGAGAACTGCGCAAAAGAGGTGGCAGACTAGAGAGGGTACGTACCAACCTGAGTACCCAGGTGCAGATATTGACATGGAGGACATCTAATCATGGACAACACGGCTGATTACTGCATGGCGGAAGATAACATTTGAGGGGCTGAGAGGGGCGGTTTGTTTCACCTTGTTTCACCTAGTTTAAATTTCCCTGGTTGTATTGCCTGGCTGTTGTTTGGCCTTTGTGTGGGTGTTGGTTTTTTGGGTTGTTTTTGTGTTTGGTTGGTTGTGTGGGTGTTGTTTTTGTCTTGGTTTTGCCTCCAGGGAGATTTTTTGAAAGCAGTCTTTACCATTTCCAGTAGTTGACCGACCATGTCTTGTACTAGTCCGGCATTGCAGAAAAAAAAAACCTCTTCGAAAGTCTGTTGTACTTCTGAGGAGATTCCTCTTAGACGTTTGTCCAATACGCAGGAAGAAGCAAAACGAGACCAGGTCCGCCCTTCTAGGTTGTAAGCTCTACTTCCACTTTCGTTCCATTTGAGAGACTTGACCAACGGTCAAAGTTCGTGTGAGGGGAGCTGAGCTTGGGAACAAGTAAGCTCACTAAGGCAGATGAAAATGGAAACCTTAGGTATCAAAAGGCTTCCTTCCTCCATTCTACCTTCGACCAATCTTCACCTCTTGGTAACCTCTCATACTTTCAACCCTACCTTGTCCTATGACAATCCACACACTTTGATTTATAATTTGACCGGTCCCTGTTTCAACCGGCCTTTCTGCAGGTTTTTGTCATAAAATGACATTTTACCAACCTGGTGAATACGACCATAGCGTCCTTTACACCACTGCTCAGCTGACTGAAGGGCGCTCCGCCCGGGATCAACCCAAGCAGCCGCCAGCAAAAAAAACTGTTTGGGTTTCCAAATTGATAAGTACGTCGATTGGGTTGAATACCTGCACCAATGTATTTCCGTGTGTAGTATTTCGAAACCCGCATGACGACTGTGTGTAATGACGGATACGGCGCCATATCCGCCAGGTTTTCGGGCTGTGACTCAACTCGACCTTGGCGTCAATTAGTTTGTTTTCATTGTTGTTTAATTTTATGTATTATGTTTTGCAATACTGTGAGGCTCACTGTAGTTGACTACATTGGGTCTAATACTTGACTACATTGGGTCGAAGTTGACTTGCTTCCATGAACCTCTTAGAGCTTTCTAGCTCTAAAGAAGAATTGGACAAGTGACTTTGACATTGTCGAAGGGATGACTACTGAAAGAAGAGGCATTGGGATTATTGTAAAAGAAGAGCTTCTGCCTTGCGCAGCTTCATCTATCAAGACGTGGGTGAACCAACGTGTTTCTCCTTTTCAATGACTGGGATGTATGCTAGCAAATTACTACTTACAATGGCAACGAGGGAGACTTTTCTACTTGCGGGAATCACTATGTCGTCGTGAAGAGGTACTGAGTGCTCCGAGGATTTCAATGTTCTGAAAGCGTAGTTTGTTTCACGTAGTTTTCTGGATGTCTTCTCTCTTTTTGGGTGGTGCTGTTTTTGTTTGTGTTGGGGTTTGTTTTTGTTTTGCTTCTGAAGACATCCGGCTTTTTGCATTTCACCTGTTCTCTTACAACTTGAGAATAGTTGACAGACCACAAGACGTTTTGATGACCGTCAGAGCCTCGAGCGCGCACGGCATGGGCTAAAAAAAAGTGTTATGTTTTAAAATAGTTGGAAAACTTAGTAAGTCCGTCTTTTCACATACTTCGCTGACTGAAGGGCTCCCGCCCGCGACCTTCGTGGCACGCGAAAAATTCAGTCTTTTTATTTCGTGTAAACGTGATTTTTGCAAAGGAAAAATTGCCACAATCTTAAAAAAGAATCCGGTCCAGAATGCAAACTCGCATCGCAGAGAGTATTATTTGGGAAGGACGGCCACTCAAACTTCGAAAGCAAGGCCGAGAGAAGAGCATGCATGTTAGCCCATGGAATGAGAGGCTCTTTGCGGTGTGGGAAGGTGAGAGAAGTCGGTGGACTGTGAGTGAGAAAAACACAACAAGGAAGACAGACACATTGGTTACTTGGGACTGAAGTTTCTATTGTTGACTGATGAAAGGGTCAGCTTTGGTGAACTTCGTGAAGTAGCCGTTGAGCAACATCAACGTCATTTTCCATAACAACATCATCATCAACAAATTTTCACGAACATCAATTTCATCATCATTGTCATCATCATCATCCTCATCCTCATCCTTATCCTCAGCCTCATCCTCATGATCATCATCATCATCGTCATCATCATCATCATCATCATCATCATCATCATCATCATCATCATTGTCATCATCATCATTGTCATCATCATCACCGTCACTTCATTTTCATCATAATCATCACCATCATCATCATCATCATCATCGTCACCTTCAACATCGTCAACTTCAACATCGCCATCATCATCATCATCATTATTTTTTTTTAATTATTAATTATTATTCTTCATGATAAAAATAAAAATAATTATTATCATTACTATTAATTCTTATTATTCTTAATTATTATTATTCGTTATTATTCTTATTATCATGATTTTTTTTGTTATTGTTATTATTATTGTTATTGTT
>DF243162.1:12138-26539 GCA_000507305.1 Breviolum minutum Mf 1.05b.01 | reverse complement strand
GGATTTTGGGGATTTTGGATTTTGGATTTTTGGAACATTATGTAGCAGATCTTTCTGTACAAAGTTTGGATTTTGGAATTTGGGGATTTTGGAATTTGGGGATTTTGGATTTTGGATTTTGGGGATTTTGGATTTTGGATTTTGGGGATCTTGGATTTTGGGTTTTGGACTGGGGATTTTGGATGGGCACCTTGTGACAAAATTTTGGATGCTACATAAGAAAAGACGACTGTGCACGCCGAACCGGGTCGGCGGATTAACAATATGGTTTGCAAAATTTGTTTGTGCTTTGGATTGCTTTGTGGACAGATGTTTGGCTCAAAGTCATGAATAGGAACTGACAGGAGAGTCAGAACAAAAAATATTCGCATTCACTACCCACAACCCAAATGTTGGGGCTTGATGCAAACGTTCAAGGGATTCTCTTTTTGCATGGTACTTGTAGAACAAACAACATTTTTCAAGTTGGGAAATTCAGGATTCTGCCATGAAACTTCGATTTGCAGGCGCGATTGAGTTACGATGCAGAGATGCGCCGCCGTAGTGATACTGTTGCAGTTTTTCAATTTGATGCAGTTTCTGTGCTTGTTGTTGTTACAATGTTGGACATGTGTTTTGGGTCACCCCCCACAAGTGAAATTTATCTGGGATCCCCGTTCGCCTCCCAAATGTGAAATCATCGTAGCAATGGTGGCATCCTATGATGGGGATCCCTGCCACCTGCCACCTGACATCCCCACCCTTCAGGCCAAAGCACTGTTGCAACTCATGTCTGTGAAGCGTCCGCCATCCTCTGAGATTCTGGGCAGTTTCGGGGAATTTTTTGTACCAAAAATGTTCTTCCACAAAGGTTGTCTCCTTCCCTGCGTTGTTTTCGCCTCAGAACACCCATGGTCTCCACACCGAAACGCAACATGTTGGGGTTGAAGTGGTTTCATCTGAGGTCAAGTGGAAGGCTTTCAAAGAGATGCAGCTGCCAGAGGCACTTGACATTGAAGACCAGAAAAATGATTAGTGATTAATAAGGTAATTTATTCAAAGAGCTTGCATGATACTTGAGATGATATCGATGATTAATAGCCAGGGAATGGCCATGCATCTTTGGCAGGTCCCATGGACGACAGCTGGACTGGGCATCTTGAGAGTCCTTGAAGATGGAAAAACCTTTTCTTCATCAGAGTGTATGATGGAATTGGAGTCTCCCCAACAACTGTCAATACCAAAGTTAATTCTTCACATGCAGTGAGCAGCGTCCCACGCCCTCCAAAAAAGGTCATTTCAATCTGTAGATGAACGGTTTCTCATCCGTGGATGAGTTTGTTTGATCGTTTCTTCCAGGACCAAGCTCCGTCCTGGCACATCTCCAGTTCCTTGGTCTGAAAGTGTCATGTTGTCTCATGGGCTTCTCTCGTTGAAAGTGGGTGGTGAGAAAGTTGTAGCTGAAAATCAAAGTGGTCACAGTCTTTTTTCGGCTGTTGCAGGCCGCCTGCACTTCTCCAGGAAGTGAATCTTTGAGGAAAGCTGGGCAGGGCGAGGAATGTCTTACATGAACAAATGTGACAGAGAATCCTGTGAGCAACAAAAACTCTTTAAAAAGATTAAAAAAGATTAGGTTCAAGAGTGGTTCAGTCGTACAACTAACCAAAGTTTTTGACCTCTCCCACCTTTTTCCACCATTTATCTTGGGGTTTTTGGTGCGTCCCTGGTAGCCAGGACAGCCCGTCCCTGGACTGTGTCCTTAGCCTCTGTGAAATCCTTCACTTCAGGGTCTTTAGCTGGTGAGTCCTGGAGTGAATTGCTCTCGCGAGGGGAGGATGGCTATCCCATGGGATGGCTACCAGGCTCCATTGGCCCTACCGGCCCTACGGGCCTTGCGGGCCCTACGCCAACTGAAGGTTTGAACCCTCGGACCGAGCTTTTGTCCAAATCATTAGTTGCCAAGGCCAAAGAAAGCTGTGAAGAATATCGATTCAGTAAACGAGAGGAAGACCTTCGTGCCTTTCATGGCCTATGGTCCAATATGTCTTTTCGAAGACCTCGAGGTATGGATGTCTTGTCCGAAAGAGCCAAAGCTGCGAGGAAGCCTCAAGAGCCTTTAGCAGATGGCTTTGTGAAACGAGGACCAACAGGTCTAACAGCGGCGGAGATTGCCAAGAAGACTCCCAGTCTGCAGACATTGGACAATGAATTCTTCGTCCTGACAGATCGCTTAATCGAAGCTGATTCCATGCACTTTGTCTCTGTCTTAGGTGGACAAGTTCTTTACCAAGAAAAGGATCCAGTGGAAAATGCCTACATCCTGCTGTCAGGGTCAGTCCAGCAATACTCAGGTGATCATGAGTTCTTGAGAAGCATGGGTTGGCATCCTCATGTGGAGCACACTGAAGAGGATGAGAAGAAGAGACTCACCAGACAGCCTTCCACCAGATCTCACATAAGCGTGGAGGATCAGGACCCTGAAGATGACGACTATGATCCCAAAAGCTTTTCGACCCTGACAGAATATGTCAGAAAGACAGGGAAACGTCCAGATGATACCAGGCAGAGGCACGGGAACTTTGGGTGGGACGCATTCTCTTTGACAGTGGCGGAGATTCACTGGAATTTAGTGGCAGGTTCCGCACACTGGAGGGGCACAGCGCTTTCTGTCAGGACGGGGGATGGGCAGTGGAGGTTGTGAATTACAGTCTTGTTGGTTTTCAAATTTCAATGATCAATCGACTCCCAGCGTGATCTCATGTGATTCTCCGCATCTTGGCTCAAGGGGGCTGCTGCCCCAACCCGCCCCAATGAACCGATCTCTGGTGCGGGTGACGTAATGAAGGGCTGTGAATCGGAGGCACAGCCTTTGATCGCAGCCACATCCAATGACAGTCAGCGGCTGGAGCGGGTAGTGGCAAGTTGTGTGGGTTTTCTGGCGGATTCCTATGATCTTTTCACCATCGACTTGGTAGTACTGATTTTGGAACTGCAATATGGTGAAACCTTGATTTCCACTGAAGCCAAATCGCTGATGGTCAGCACTATGCTTGCTGGAGTAGTAGCAGGGCAACTGACCTTTGGTTGCGTAGCAGATTGCTTTGGACGCAAGTGGGCCTTCGTTTGCACTGCCGGACTCACCGTGATCAGTGCATTGGCCTCGTCTATGTGTTTTCATGATGCACAGATGGCCTTGCCACTGCAACTGGCGCTATGTCGCTTCGTTCTGGGCTGTGGTGTGGGTGGGGAGTATCCGCTCTCTGCTACAGCCTCTTGGCTAGTAATCTAAAGTTCAGATTCTGCATATTGTGCTTTGATGGATACCTTTGCCGACCATGCATGTCAAAGGTGTCTGCTGAAGCGGTAGGAGATGCGAACAGAAGCTCAGCTGCACTTGGTCGCAGGGTTCATCCTGTGAGGTGTGTGTGGCATGAATAGACAAGGCCGTACTTGACCAAGCAAACTTGTTCGCTGGCTGCAGGTCGCGGACAAGTGATGGCTCTGGTGGTGTCCATGCAGGCCCCCCATAGTTGAATTTGGCTTACCAAAGAGAGAGAGAGAGGGCACTGAGCAGATTCGTCGTAAGTATGATGATCATTCAGGATCAGGTGCCATCGTTAACAACTGTCCAGCTGTGAAATATCAAAACTATCTCCAATTCGTTAGTAGCTTTCCCGAATGAGCCCCATTTTGGTCGCAGGGATTTGGCATGCTACTGGCCTCACTTTTGGCCATGCTGTTGGTGAATCTAGGCTTATCCCTGGAGGCTGGGGTGACAATGGTTCTTGCTATCCACGTCCTGACTTGGGGATATCATGGAATATTCAGTATGACACATGATACAATGTGAGTTAGGTACATCTTGGTCTTGCCAGGAATTTGAGCTTGAGTCTCTTAGTAAGTACGTTTGTTGTTTCTTGCAGCAGCTCAACGGCATCTTTAGGCCGTTTGGCGATTCTTGCTGGCATTCGGTGCGATCCCTTCTGCCATTGCCTTTGGTCACATTCTGAGTTTTGCATCGCTGTTGGACCTCCGAAGGGTCGGTTGTTGTGGCGCTTCCCCCATCAATGGGCCGTGGTTGGGGTTGGTGGCGGGTTTGACAAGGTTTGCGATGGCGCTTGAGTGAGTCGGAGGCATTTCAAGAATCCAAGAGTTTGGAGGTGGGACCCGTTTTCCTCTTCAAGGTCCAAAGCGAAGAATTCGGACCTTTGTTTTTCGGCAAGCTGAAAGCGTGCTTGATTTTGCCAGTCCAATCATTAGTCGAATGAAGTCAGTTTGGTTGGAATTGAACGGCTAAACATGTGTCATGCCAGGTGCGCTTACAACAAAGTCACAGCCAGAAGGTCAGGGATACGTTAAGCTCCTGTTGGCCTCTGTTGGTTGGAACCTCCAGTACATGGCTTTTAATGAATGTGTGTCCTGGCTTCAACTCGTTTGATGGGCGAATCCCCTGTGTCTATTGGGATATTATCATGGAGATGTGGGAGGGACAGAAGATTCAACCTCTCTGAATCTGCGGATTGTAAGGAAGAACCTTGCCATGAGAGCCATGGTGTCACTTTATCAAAGTGAAAGTAGTATCATAACATGGATGGCACTCCGAAAATAGTGGGTTTTCCCCCCAAATCATCCATTAAAAAATAGGGGGTTTAAACCACTATTTAAACCCCATCCATTTTGGGGGTTTTCCCCTTGAGGTTTACATACAGCTTGGGCTCCTTCAAGAGCAGCATCTTTGAGACAGTGATCCACACCACTGCTGCTGCTGACCAGGCCGGAAAAAAAAACACCTTTAAGTGTTTGAACGTTCAACCGGGAAACTGAGTGATTTTTACTTCGTAATGAAGGTATTTTTGAAACACCGGTTTTAGTGATTTGATGTGAAAGAACTCTGCACATGTTTGCCATTTCGCTGCATCCAGTTGGGCTTGTTTCTTTTCAGTCAGGTCTTTGATCAAGCCTTCTTCGCCGCAGTTACGCTTCTTGGACCTGCGGAGAAACGATGTCAAATGGGCTGGTTTTTTGGGGTAAACCTGTGCCTCCACGACACAGGTTTCTGTTTTGGGGAGTTAAGATACAGAGTTGCTGATGAAGCTTTGAGGAGCACCTTTGCCATTGGCGGCTTTGTTGCTGGCATGCCATTGATCCGATATACCAGTCGCCTCTTGACGGGGGGAATTTATTGACGCATTTTTTTTGGGAAGACTTGGGGGAATAGGATCAGTGTTACCTGGTTTGCTCTGATGACGATCAGTTTATTCAAGTAAAACATTCATTTGGTACAAGGTGGGACCAAGAATTGCAGGAATTGGTCGCGTGACAGATTTGAGGCTTTCACATGCAATTCTTTGGCTTTCTAGCGCTGACGGCCGTCTTCTTTGGTGTTCGGGACCCCGAGTGAAAGTGATGAAGTAGGTCATTTCAAGAAGCGAAATGAATGCAGATGGAAGATTTGGTACATGTACTACACTGAATATGTCAGCATTTTCTTGCTGTTTTTTTTTTGATTTCCAGAACCATTCAGTGTTGATATGGACAACATGTCATCCTTTTCACAAAATCTCATCTGCCAAGGTGAGTTTTTTCACTCACTTGTGGCGGGGGGAGCCTTCGGCGAGTTCACAACTCATCATTCTGGGACTGGTGCTGCTGGACTGCACCCAGGGGATCACACCATTGAAAAACCTGATGAAAATTGAATGAAGTCTGGTTGCAAGTTTTTTTTGGTCATTTTTTTTTTCAAAGGCAAGATTTTCTCAACAAAAACTTGAAGCTTTTCGGATGGTAACATCAATCCGATAAAGCAAAGATTCTCCTCTGAAAGTTCATCCAGTGAAAGAAGCTCTTCTGCCAATAGATCGGAAGTTGACGTTTTCCATGCAAAATCTGCACAGAATCGAATCAGAGTTTTGTTGGTTTAGCTAAGAAAGTTTTTTTTTAAAGTTATACAATGGTGCCTCCTCCCCCCCCCAAAAAAAAAACCGGAGATGTAAGTATATCTCACTCTTTGAGATACGGGAAGCAAATGCCTTCCTTGCGGAGTCCGGTGGACATTTGGAGTTTTGAGGTTCTTCATATTGAATTCCGGTCCTAACTTGACCACTTACATCCTGCCGGCAGAGATCTTTCCCACCTGTGTTCGAGCCACATGCCACGGAGTCTCTGCTGCCAGTGGTAAGATGGGTGCCTTTTTTGGAACCGCCGCCTTTCCGTTGGTGCAGAGATACTGTGGTAGCTGGGCAAGAAGTTGTAAAAAGGTCATTTCAAAACCTTTTTTCAAATCCAGAGATTACAAAACACATGAAGGAAAAAGAACACGGGAAACACAGTGGATAGGAATTCAATCGCATCCAACCAAAAAAACACAAATGAGACATTTTTTGTGTTGCTTTTTCCAGGTATGCCTGCAGTCTATGCTGCCTGTGGAACTCCGGCAGCAGTGATTTTTTTTTTTTGGTCCAGAAAAACCTGTGGGTCCACGACGTTGGAAAATCACCAGGCATTGCTGCTGCCTTGGGATCGTTGGTGACATATGCTTTGACTCCCAGACGTGTCGCTGGGCAAAATGGGGGGACACCTTGAGGGGTCCGAATCTGATTTTCGAGTGCACGGGGCTTCTTCATTTTTTGCAACCAGTTTAACTCCCGAATGGAACTTTGACACAAATCTTGTTTTTTTTTTGAGACTTAAAACATAAAGGCGCAAATTTTACTATGCCTTTAACCTACCAACCAAAGGATCAAGGGATTGATCCATTCCCCCAAAAAAACACCGGGCCCGGTCCCACAAAAACGGAAACCGCGAAACAACGGGCCGGTGTTTTTTGGATGTTTTTCTCAGGCCGTGGACCTTGGAAAATTGGAATCGCAGTAAATGGATGCGCCAACAGCTGCGTGTTGTACAGCTGTTGTGGTGTTTGAAAAAGGGGAACGTTTGGATTTGGGATGGATGGACACTTTGGGGTTTGCGAAAAAATAAATCTTGCAAATGGGAATTTGAAAGATAATGATATATCGTTTTCTTTTTGTAAAAAGCTGCAATTCTGAAGTCATGTTGCTTTTTTTAGATTCAAACGGCACCACTCAGTTAAAACGCGCACCATGTCCCTTGTCTTCGAACTCGGTTCGTTCACGAGTTCGGTTCAACGGTGTTTTGCTTAGGGATGCGCTTGAAGCCAGCTTGTCTCAGGAGTCGAGTTATGGGAACCTTTACAACACTGCCAGCCGCTCCTGGCATGTTTGGATGATTGATACGTTCACTGCTTCACTCTTTGGAAAAATGTGCTTCGGTTGGGAAAAAAGGGTGGGATTTTACAAACGCTTGTGTCTGGGAATGTTCCAGCAAGTAGAAAATTGATGAAGAGATTTTTCGGGCCAGATGCGGATGCCATTGTGGGCGAGGGCGCATTGAAAGGGGAAAAGGCCTGGCGCTCTACAGCATTGTCAGAATCTTAGATAAGGTAGCACTGGATGTCCAAAACGGTCACATTTTAGTCGTGAATTGTAGCATTGTAGTGAAGTCATAGTTTTTTTCCTTTTTGAATGCTGGTTTAGGAAGGGAATCCCTCAATGCCATGAATTGGATGGAATCGGAGGCCGTATGATTTCACCCCCATGAAAACCAGTTCTTTTCGTTGAGGTGTGTGAAAGACTGCGAGTTTTTGGTGTCCAAGACCCAGGTATAGGTTCGAACTCGAAGGCGAAATCTTGCCGCGAAAGACTTCGTTCTTCCAAGGATTGATGGTACCATTTTCCGACAAGTCTTGAAATCGTCTATGACTCAGGGAATGATGTGTGAAGTTTTTTTTTGCAACTTCGTAACTTCAGATCTTGAGAGGATTCAAAGGTTGAGAGTTCAACCGTTGCTGTTTTAACGACCTTGTTATCCTTGGCTCCTCAGACCATAGACCAACTTAACGGGAACGGGTACGGGGCGGACCCATGGCACTGACCTGTGAAGCCTGCGAAGGCCAGGTGAGCAGTGACCTTGGTGACCTTGGTGACACGATCTCGACCCCTGAGACCAAGGAGTTCGGCCATGGAACGAACTCAACACGGGCGACACCCACCTCCATGCAGTCACATGGATCAAGTCATGCTTACAGCTGGAACCAAAGTGAAGAAAAAGTCAAGGTTCCATTGTATCGCGACCCAGCGAATTTGGGTTTGTCCCTTCATTGTTGGACCTCTGGATTTGTGGGTTCTGGTATTGCTGCCAGCATCAATGGTGTCTTTGCTGGCTATTTGAATGTGCCTAGCTACGTGGTGAATGGGGCATTAAGCTTGAATGCCCTGCCTGTCATCTTCTCAGCGGTGTTAGGTGCACTATCAGATGCAAAACCCATCTTGGGCTTTCATCGGAGGCCATATATGGCCTTTGGATGGGGCCTCATCTTTCTCTCTATCTCGCTTATTAGTTGTCTGGGCCTTCCTGATCCCTACTATTGCCATACTCCAGATGGTAACTACCTGCTTCATGATCCTCCATGTAATCCAGAAGCAGCACATGCTTATGTGCCCTTGCTGTGTTGCTTCTTGCTGGCGAGCACAGGTATGGCAATAGCATCTTCTGCGGGTGATGGTTTGCTGGTGCAGATCGCCAAGAGTGAGAATGAAGATCGGCGTGGAGAGACTCAAGCAATGATGCTGATGGTTCAGCCCCTAGGCGCGAAAAATTAGACTCACCTTTTTCCCACAACTGTGGGGCTTGGTGATTCCCAAAAGCCCTGGGCCATGATACGGAAGGGAACCATTTATGAATTTATGATCCAAACTGAAACCCAGAGAAGAATGGATGAATAACTTCACCTGTCAAAGACTGCCTGTATCTTTGGTTAAGTATGCCTCCATGCCCGTCGTTGCCCAGGAACTGTGGACGCTTTTGCGCTACCTTTCTCGCAGCCTTTGGTTTCAATGGTCGTCTTTTCACAGGATCCTTTGATCAACGGCAACAGTTGGACTTCTCCCAATATGCAGCAGTCTTCTTGGGACCAATAGCCCTTACTTGCGTAAGCTGCATCTTTTTGATAGAAGAGAGAAAGTCTGAGAAGGGCTCAATGCGAAAATTCTGGAGATCCAGTTATCATTTGATGGAGGGGCGAGCATTTGCATCTGTTGCCACCTACCTTTTCATGAGTGCAAGCATTTGCAACATTAAAACCAATGCAGGCACTTGGGTTTCTCTTCAGTGGGCAGGTGTCAAGATGATACAAAATCAGCTGGCCGGTCTGGTAGGTTTGATATTTGTAGCTCTGGGAACATGGCTCATGCAGAAGTATTTCTTGAATGTGAGCTGGCGGAAGATCATTTTGGGAGCCAGCCTTTCTACCATGGCTCTTGATTCAATTTCCCAGTTTCTGACCATCTACGATATTGTCAGAGATCCCTATTTCTACTTGGGAGAGCCCATTGTCAAAGAGGTTCCTGCGGCGATGATGGGTTTGGTCACGAATTTGATAGCAAATGAAGTGGCAGATGATACCAACTGTGCCTTGGTCATTGGAATGCTCAAGAGCATTGGTGGCATCGGTAATCCATTGGCATCTCTGTTGAGCAACCAAATCTTTGGCACCTTCCATCCATCGCTAGCTGAGCGGAAGAATTTCATTGAGGATCAACCGTCTTTCCGACAGACTGTGGCTGAATCCTACTTGTTGTCATATGGATTCTGCCTGCTTCTCATGGCTTTCTTGCCCTTGCTGCCCTCTCAAAAAGAAGATGCGCAAAGGCGCAAGAGAGACTGGCCGTATCATCCTGGCTACGCGGTGGCGGGCAGTGTGGTACTGCTCGTAGCGTTCTTGTATGCTTTCGCAGGGGATGCGCTGATCCTAGATGAGAGGATGGCATGCTCGCGTTTCTTGGGAGGCAAAGGATGCTAGTTTTAACTTGAGCCCTACAGCACTCATGTGCTGTAGGGCTGTAAGGAATTTAATGCAAGTTATACAAGAATGTACAGCAGGCCTACGTAGGGCCCATGTCAGCCAGGACATCTGCGTGTCTTCGGGTCCAGAGAACAAGAGTTTCCAACTCTTGAAATGGCCATCACCCGTCGCACTGAGAATCCTCAGCTTCAAAATGCCGTGCCTAGGAACATCCTAAAGCCAGGCGTAGTAGAACATCTTTGGCTGACTCGTACAGGTTTAAGGCTATGTCGTCTATATAAAGGACTGGTCTTAATGCAGCCCACTCGTTTTGCCTAGACGATGGAAAGTAGCGGCCCAAACAGTGGCGGCCAAAGCGCACCAGAAAAAAAAAACCATGGGTGACCAGTGACGAGTCATGTGGCTTTGTCATTTCGTTGTGCAACACGAATTTCTGTCGCAACCTTTGGACCCAACCTGCGTGATTCCCAGGGTGCGAGAGACGCATCGCTTTTTTGAGCTCTACCTTCCTGGGATTCGGGCAGTTGCTCCGGAGAAAAGAAAGAGGTTTCTCGGAACTGAGAAAGTGTTGGAAGTTCTGAGATGGAATAAAATCAGCCGAAAAAAACATATATTTATTAGATTATGCAGCATAATATACTGTATAATACTGTATAGAATACATTATTCAATATTCAAGATATGTCTAAATGATAGGATTTGTATTAGAAAAGATGATGCTAATGATCTGATAGTCGTACTTAATCTGAAGATACCAGGTCATATCATCCATCAAATAATCTGATGAGGTTGCTCTGGCTGTTACTGTGATGTTTAAGGCCCCATCCCATCGAGTATTGGAAGCGAGAAACTTGTCGCATGAAACTGATTGAAATCTTGACGTGGCTTGGGGGAATGATCTTGACCTAGAATTCATGTGCAAGCTGTGAGTGCAATTTTCTTTGGGTTTGAATAGCATTTCCGAAATCCCCCCTTCGCAATCTGATGATTTTTTGCCATCAAGCTCTTGGGTTTTTTTGTGGTGTCAGCAGATGGTCCTGCTCCTGTTGTGTTGCCCAGATGACCAACAAGCATTTACTGCTTCACACCAATTTCTCGTTGCCCCTTTGAGGAATGGCTTACCCCAGGGTTCGGAACCTCAATGAAAATTGTGTGTGGTTTCGACCGTCGGTCGGAAATCGGTCGATCGAGATTGGTGGGTTTTCCTAAGGGAAACATTGCTGGAAGAAGGCATGGAACCGCCAGAATCTCAGGAAAATTGTAGTCAAAAGGAGACACCAAGGGGTTTTTGCTTCTGATTCTATTGTTGTGGAGCCGGAAAAAAAGATCCCGGAGAATCACTTTTTGGTAATTTTCTCCCAATTTGGGAGGAAAAAAGATGATCCAATTTGGAAACCGTTTCGCCATTACCAAGATGACGTTCATTTTTTCGATCGCGAAATAACCCATAGAGCCTTGCGGAAGAAGTCATCTTCCCAACCCCCCAAATCAGAGGGGCTTAGACCCTGGAAATTTGACTTGGATACTGCAAATGGTTTGGAAATGTTTGGAAAAGGAAATTGAATTCAAAAAGAGGTACGCTTATAGAAAAGCACTTGGAGAATAGCCTGCATAGCAAGAGAAGCTTGTGAAACATCTCAAACGGTGCCTCTTTTGCTAGATTGCTTCTCTTCAAGCCTTTGGGTCAAAATGACCAAAAGGGCTAGACCCGAGCCAGTTCGTTGGAAATGGAGACAATAGAGACATAAACGATCAATCTTCGCGTGCCAAAATTTTGAGCCAGTTAGACATTGTGGTTGAATGTTTTTGGACATGCTTTGGAGGTATTGTTTTGGAACACAGGGCGAAGCATGGAACCTTAAATGACGTTGCAACAAAGGGCAGTCAAGGGGAGATGGCTCAACGTATCACCACATGATTCAGATTTTGGAATATGTACTGTATAAATTTCCAAGCTTCCTTTGACATACTGTAACAGGTGCAGCGCAGAAAAGGCTGCTTTAAGCTTTACTCGGTTCATATGTTTTGCAAACCCCTAGAACTACCTGGATATATATAGAGCAATTCTTTGGCCATATCCTGACTGTCAAGTGTCCTCTTGCAGCCATGTCCTGCGAAGTCAATGTCAACACCTTACAAGGTGGTGTCATCACCCTTGACGTTGTGAGGACAGCCACTGTTCGAGAGTTGAAGGCTATGCTCCTGGAGAAGCATCCTTGTCAAGATCCGATTGAGCGCAAAGTCCTCCAAGTGCACCTGCTGCGCGACAGCTCAATCATAGATGATGCTGAGACACTTGACGCAGCAGGGCTCTTGGGTGCTGAATCCCTACTGACTGTCACATACACAAGGAACGAAGTGGAAGCCGCAACCAACCATGGCATCCATACACAAGGATGTTTTGCCGTAAAGATCCCCTCCAACGTGACACGTATTTCCGAGGCTGCCTTCCAAAACTCACGTCAGCTGGTTTTGCTCACAATCCCTGAGTCTGTGACTCACATTAGGGACCGCGCCTTTGAAAACTGCCCCTCTCTGGCGAGCATCACCTTGGGTGAGTCTGTGACTCAGATTGGGAATTGTGCCTTTTTAACTGCACCTCTCTGGCGAGCATCACCTTGGGTGAGTCTGTGACTCGCATTGGGCACGGTGCCTTTCGAAACTGCAGCTCTCTGGCGAGCATCACCTTGGGTGAGTCTGTGACTCACATCGGGATTCATGCTTTTCGAGACTGCACCTCTCTGGCGAGCATCACTTTGGGTGAGTCTGTGACTCAGATTGGGACCGGTGCCTTTGCACGTCTGCACCTCTCTGGCGAGCATCTCCTTGGGTGAGTCTGTGACTCAGATTGGAAACCATGCCTTTCGAAACTGCAGCTCTCTGGCGAGCATCACTTTGGGGTGAGTCTGTGACTCACGTNTTGGGTGAGTCTGTGACTCACGTTGGAAACTATGCCTTTGATGGGTGCAGCTCTCTGCCAAGCATCACCTTGGGTGAGTCTGTGACTCAGATTGGAAACTACGCCTTTCGAAACTGCAGCTCTCTGGCGAGTATCACCTTGGGTGAGTCTGTCACTCAAATTGGGCACGGTGCCTTTCGAGGCTGCACCTCTCTGGCGAGCATCACCTTGGGTGAGTCTGTGACTCAGATTGGGGCCGATGCATTTCGAGGCTGCACTGCTCTGAGCAGCATCCCCAAAGGCAAAGGCAAAGGTAAAGGTCAAAAAGGAAAAGGCACAGGCAGGAAACGACTGCGCGAGGAGTGAGTGAGTGTACAGATCTGTTCTGATGCCACTTGGCCAATGTTTGGTACAACTGGCGGAGAAAAGAAATCGGCATGCCCGTGGTTTGACTTCACACATTTGTGGTTTCCCATGCGCGGTGTTTCTTGCTTCACACCAAGGGGTAATGTTTCAGTTTCAATGACTGACGCGACCAAGCAGGACTCTAAGATCTCTAGGTTCCCCATCCCATCAATGTTGCTTCAGAACACTGATGGATTTTTGGGCCGAAAAATATGGTCCATACATTTGTAGGACTGATTCCATGGAGATGTCAAGCTAGGTGATGCCTGTGCGATACTTTTGCCGGTGATACATTTTGCCGGAACATTTTGAACATAGACGTTCTTGCCTCTGGAAACTTGTTGTGGTTTTGTTTGCATCTAGAAATTTGCCATTGGGGCATGGACAATCGCCAAAAAAAAAGTGTACAAAGTCCAAAATTTGAATTCCTGCGTTGGAGGTAGGTGAAAGTTGGTTGTCAAACCCAACTGAATATGGATGCATATGGTCATCCTTGGAGGAGAGGCTCTCAGGGCTCCCTTCAAAACTTGTTGGACTTCAAAATGGTCTTTGATTAATGAATTGTGAAACGCACCTGCTATATCCCTGCTATCAGGTTTGTGATTATTGGCGTTTTTGGAAAGTCTGAAACGCCAAACTCTGGAAGTTGGAAAGTTTAAGGTCACCTGGCAGTTCTCATCTTGATTGTTTATGAAATAGCTGGTTGTTCTAAACTATCTTTGTGACCCAGGATTTTTTTCTTGGCTGATTGAATATGAGATCCCGAGAGATGACATCTGCAGCTTGCAGCTGGTTGAAATATCACAGTGGATGACATCCGACCCGGTACTTTTTTGGGGGATTGCGAAGTTGCTCACGATGAAAAATCCTTACGTATAAACTATGTGATAAATATATATATAATATCTCTTGAATCTAATTTTCTATAGGCTAAACCAAAACGTAATGAGATGGCATCACACCACACTTTTTTGTTGGCTCTCCGATGGTTCTCTTCTATGCGGTTGTAACCTGTGCTCAGGTTAGAACCCTTTGTCTTCATTGTGCAACAGGGGAAGCTGGAACTCCGCCGCTACCGGCGGTCCGGAGCGAATCCAGCCTATATCCTCGCCACGCAGCCTTTGAGAGGTGGGGTTTGTGGGGGCGGGTGGATGACGACTCTTGGAGGTGTGAAAAATGTTCAGGTCGACCTCTACGCATGGCAACGAAGGTGGGGAAAGCACCAGGTGGAAATGTGA
>DF243162.1:4638-9638 GCA_000507305.1 Breviolum minutum Mf 1.05b.01 | reverse complement strand
GTATGCGTGAACATGACGTCAACAGCACCTAGGTTTTGCAAAACATCATCATGTGATTGTAGCTACTTCAGGCATTTCCCGAAAGATTTGGTTCTTTCTTCCGATTCACAGCAATTCAGCTGCTGAAGAAGTGTGCTAGTTCGCCTGTAGTAACCATCTATCCCTTGAATCCTTGGCCCCACCAACCTACCGTGTTGCAACAACACCCTAAGGCCTTGATGGAATATGTCTGGTCCCCAGGCCTTCTGGGTCGTCCCCAAAACCCCCCCAATGGGAACGAAACTGGAAGCCACCAAGGTGCAGTCCATTTCAGCAGCCAGGCTCGCAACCGCCGAGGGGGGGAAGATCGAAAGGCGCCCCATGTTTTCGCGGGGCAAGGATGATGGTGAACAAACTGAAAAAATATTCACTCAAAATTCACTGATGGCCATTTTTTAAATATTTGATCTTTTTTTTTGAATGCTTCCCAAGCTCACGTGCTTATGCTTTGTTTTTCTTTTGTTTACTTGATTTTTTTTTTGCACTCAAACAGTTCTCCGAGAAACAACTTAGAATGCCGAAACCCTTGATTTTTTAGATTTCCAGCCGGAAGCAATTTACACATGTAGGTTTCAAGAAAGCAACAAGAGCATAGTGAATGGCTTTAAACCTCATGTTGTTTTCAAAATGAAAGGTGGCTATACCGACAAAGTCAGCTAGAAGCACCACAGAAATGCTAGACACAATATATTGACAATGGCAGGTGCCATTCCCAATTAATTACATACGTTGAATATGTCCAAGTTCAATTCTTGCATTGTTTTTTCTTTTCGGGCTGTCTAATTTCATATTCTATGTAGTTGATGATATGTGTATCACAAAGCACAAAGCAGATTATTTTCGAAGCAACATTGTCCTTAAAGATAGAAGTTGGTGGTCCTTTTGAAAAGCATGAGACTGTCGAGGAAATGACATGATGATCAGAAGAAAAGGTGGAATAGTATAACACTACCAAAGCCGGTAGATAAACTATCAAAACATCCTAGGAAAAAACGTTGTTGGTTTAACGTCAAAGGTTGAAAGCTGTCATATATGCATTGAGATAAGTGTTTGAAGGAATGTTGTGTTGGTTGAAATGTCTGCTGACACCCTATGTCCGCAAAAGCAGGCAGATGCTGACATCGGATGTATCTATCAAATATGTCTACCTCCAAATTCAATTCCGAGACTCCTGAACTTTCACGAAACCAAAAAAACATCTCTAACATAAACTCCCCCGTCTTGTTTTATTTCTTCCTTGGTTTTTTCAACTTGAGGCTTTTCCCAAGGTTTTCGTTTCAACCCCAACTTGAAACAGTCCCCAAACGGTTTCCAACGGCCCATTTACCCCGAGGCCCGGGAGTCCCGATTATGTCGGTTCAGATCTGTGGAGCGACCGACAACGCGAGTGGTGCTCACGGGAGCTGAGTACTGGTGGGGGGGCCGTTTGGGAAGAAATTTCCGGTCAAGAACCACCTGGAAATGGTGATAAAAACACCTTGTAATGGTAGATAAACGACCTATTTTCAATTGATGCAAGATTTCTGAACAACCCAACAGTAGATGATTTACTAACAACATGAATCCACCCTAATTTTGACGAAAGTAGACAACATTGCTTGTATATGAATATGTATGCTTTTGATTATCCACTGAATGTATCGAGACATGTGTTTGATACTAGGCTAGGTGGATGTGCGTTGCTTGATTCATACGAAATCCTTTCTTACATTGGAATATACAATGTATTTGTACATACATGGTGTGCACAGGTATATCTAATAGTATACAACTACACTCACTTGACAAGCAGACAATACAATCGACAGTAACATATTCATCCTGAATTCTCCAAGGGTCTGAAATTTGAGCCCCTTAACCACCAAAAACAGACCTGGGGGCTGAAATTGGACATGCTTGGAGGGTCCAGGTATGTATCTTCACAAAATCTGCCAAAAAACAAAGCAATCCGCCGTTCTCACTCAGGTCCCTTCTCACGGCCACCGTCTTCACAGATGATCACCGAGCCGGATGCCAGGATTTCGGGTCTCGGGAATCATTGATGTCATATGATGATGTAACAATGCCTAGGGATCCAATGACCGAACGTCAGAGGATGATTTGGGGTGTACCACCACCTCCGAAATGCAAGGTATTTAGGTTTCATTACCATTCTCAGTTTCGGTGATTGGATTTTGTAGGGAATGATATTATTGTTTTTACACTCCCTGAAAACAGCAAATCGCACCTAAAAATGGATGCTTGGAAGATGAATTTTGGGATCCTGGCAGGTGCGAACTTTTAGTTTCAGGGAGGGTGTATCACTGTTTGATACGTTGATATATACGCACATATATAGATATATATATATATACACAGCACATGTTTGATGCTTCTGAGTTTTTCCCATCTTTCCTCTTCATAATTTTGGGTAGCAAATCCAACGTTTTCGAGCTGGGAAGCATTGACCAGAGGACATGTGAAGACAAGCAAGAAACCGTTGCTGTGCTGAAGCCTGGGGATGTGTGCCAAGTCCAAGTGATTTTCGTTGTCAGTTTTTTCTGCTGAAACCAGCATCGATGTCAGAGATCTTTACTGGTACACTGGGGTCATCCCCATCACTGGGTCATTCTGTGAGGTACTGTTCGCTGAGTTTCTTTCCGCTCTGTGGCGTTTCTGAGCCTTTCTCGGAAGCTTGTCTCTGAAGAAATGGCAGGTGAAATGGCTTGTGTTTTGAGGGTGACTCAAGACTCGACCTTAAGGGTTTGAAGGGTATGAACCCCACCTTTCTGCCTTTTAGCACCTATTTTGGATCCACAAAGATGGCTGAGGTCGTTTCAATTAGCGCAGACTGCTGTGTGGCAGTAGCAGGGGGGCTCAAATATTGCTGCTGTTGACTGAGTTTAGAAACAGATGAGTTTCCGTGATGATGTTGTCCAACGTTCCTTCTTGACTCAAAATTTCCTGGTACTTTTTTTGATACTATGATGATTTTGGATGAAATTTGAAGCTCTTTGAACCTTGGATGTTTTTTTAGGCGACAAAAAAAGAGATCATCTCTTCCAAGTCAGCCAAGTTTTCCATGGCTGTCCCCAGGTCCGTGGAGTTTGCGAGTCAAAGGCTATTCCCAAGCACATTCTCAAAGAGGTCGGAGGGCTGGAAAGAGGTTAGCGTGAACTTTCAAGACATTTTCCTCAGTCTTGCTGGCAATACAGTCTTGAGGTTCGAGTGGACTGTGGCCGGTATTTGCAGAAACAATTGGGGAAGCTGGTCATGGCCCTGGTCCATGTGTTGGTAGCTGGCATTTGGAAGCAATACCGGGTCAATGATCAATTGGTGCATTCAAGGACATGTTTTGCCTCTCAAACTGCAGTGACCAGTTGACAACATGTAATAGCTGATGCTAAATCTGCAGATTGGATGGATGTTGTGTAATGCAATTGAAAACCGGCAGGCTGTTGTTGTTGTTGTTGTTGTTGTTGTTGTTGTTGTTGTTGTTGTTGTTGTTGTTGTTGTTGTTGTTGTTGTTGTTGTTGTTGTTGTTGTTGTTGTTGTTGTTGTTGTTGTTGTTGTTGTTGTTGTTGTTGTCGGTTGTCGTTTTTGTAGNGTTGTTGTTGTTGTTGTTGTTGTTGTTGTTGTTGTTGTTGTTGTTGTTGTTGTTGTTGTTGTTGTTGTTGTTGTTGTTGTTGTTGTTGTTGTTGTTGTTGTTGTTGTTGTTGTTGTTGTTGTTGTTGCGGTTGCGTTTTTTGTAGATGTGTGGAGAAACACACAGTTTGGCAGACAATCAAATAGGGGCAATCTGTTTGGGTTGATGATCTGCCGATTGTTGCTGGTTTGGGGGAAACGTGACATCTCCTGAAGGATACTTCAACTTGGAGTTGACTGATCTCCAATAGATCGGGTATTTTGAGGTTGGTGCTGCTGCACTGTAGTTATAGTTTTCTACGTGTATTATACCCAGATGCATTTTTCCACGACCAGATGTGTTAAAATCACCAACCGTTCCTTGGTTGTTGAAGTTGTTGAACTTGTTGGAAGCGAGCTGAATTCTGAAGATGCACGGATTCTCCGACAATTTTTTTTTGGTTCGAGATGTTTCAACAAACAACATGTGACATTCAGATTTGTTTCTGACTTCCAGGAACCTTCTTTTGGTTCCCTTTTAGAAGATGCTAGAAGTGCTTTCTGCCGTGAAAGGTGAATCAATTGCTGTTTTTGAAAAGGAGGACGTTGCAGATGCCCTTTGCGTCAAGGCGTTAAAGAAGCGCTTGGCACAGAAGATTGGCGTCCCACGCTTCCAACTACGGCTCCTTCAAGGCAACTGCCAACTGGATGACAATTACACCTTGACAGACGATCAGACCTGCACCCAGCTTGTGAAAATGGAGTTTCTGCCGCCTGACATGGAACAAGATGGCCAAATCATGGAGGCAAGTTTTCATAATAATGACAAACTGCTTGAACAGCACCTGAACCAGCCACGAAGTCCTAATTTTAAAGATGGAAATGGAATGACGCCCCTGTATGCAGCAGCCTCCAACGGAAGTCTCAAATGTGTACAATTACTGCTTGAAGCAGGGGCAGAAACAGACAAAGGTCACAGGGATACTGGAATGACGCCTCTGTTTTGCTGGTTGAGTCCGGTGCCAACAAAGACCAAGGCACGACAGACTTAGGAGCAACGCCTCTATCCGTAGCAGCTCAGCAGGGGCACCTTGAAGTTGTTCGATTTCTGGTGGAGTCCGGTGCCAACAAAGACCAAGGCACGGACAGACAATGGAGCAACGCCTCTATACATAGCAGCTCTTCAGGGGCACCTTGAAGTTGTCCGATTTCTGCTTGAGTCCGGTGCCAACAAAGACCAAGGCCGGACAGATAATGGAGCAACGCCTCTTTTGGTTGCAGCTCATCAGGGGCACCTTGAAGTTGTTCGATTTCTGGCGGAGTCCGGTGCCAACAAAGACCAAGGCCGCACAGGATAA
>DF243161.1:14669-44150 GCA_000507305.1 Breviolum minutum Mf 1.05b.01 | reverse complement strand
TATCTTCCGAGCTGCTCCTTCCACCTTGTGATTCCTAACCTACGGGTACCTCGCTACGGGCTCGCCCCGGTTGACTTTTATAAGCTCCTCTGTCACCGGCAAAGCTACCTGTTAGCTACCTGTTCTTTCCTATCCTCGCCTTGCACGAATTTTGGACCCACCGACTTTTGCCATCTACGGCGTCGGTCTTATTTGTTTTTCTTAATTTATTTGTTTCCAATTTTTGGCCTGAACGGATTTTTGATGTTCTGCTTTGCTTCAATTCAGTTACGTCCAATTTCGGATTATGATATGCTGACTGTAGGGCGCTCTGCCCGGGACCTTCTTCGTATGAAGATCACACCTTAGCAGCGAGGAGCAAAAAAAAAGACGCCTTGGCATGGCAATGGATTGATCAGCATGAGAATCTGGTTGAACAGGTTTGGCACACACAACAGGGAGTATTCGGACGCAAGCGTCCACCGGACGTTAGAGATAATCCCATGCAAGGCCAATGAAGGGCCATCCATTGGCTTTAGTTTTGATACGTGACTACCGTATGATACTGGCAGCAGCGTCATGATATACACAGCCTATTGGTCTCCCTACGGTAGGGAAGTGGCCTCCTGTCCTCTCCCTTGCACCATCTGTCGTTCAGACAGCGCACACACATCCTGCAGGAGCCCAATGACACACTACTTACTTGGGTACAGATTTGAGTGACACATTGCATTTTATGCCGGTAGTGGGGTTGCCAGTACCATAAATTTGTCGTCAGCGGGAGACCAACAAACAAAGCTTCTCGTGAGCATGTACATGATTCGACTTTTGATGTGTGGAAATTTTTAACTTATTTGGATAAGGTTTTGACAAAGAATCTGCTGTCCTCACTCTGTTACGGAGGGATATTTCGAACGGAAATCGTTTGGATTTGTTTCCCTTTCTCCAGTTTGAGTGGTAGATTTGCTCATTTCCTGACTGTATACACTGGTACACTCATCAAGATGGCGAGAGATTAATAGGACTTTTTGAGCTCCTTGCGGCGGCATTGGCTGAAACCTCCCATATGATCCTTTCACTCATAAAGAGTCTAGTGTTTGCTATCGGGTGGACTGGGCGCTGTTGCCTTTATCCACTGGTAAGTCGGTGCAATTGTCGGCGGCTGGGAACTGTCTCCTTTACCATCAACCTTAGTTGCCTGCAACTAAAGGCCCCCTAACAGACATCGTGGCTTTCGGGTCGAGTTGCACACCCGTTGCCTTCATCGCTGGTAGGTTTCTGCCTTTTTCTATTTAAAAGGGTGCTTTGCTGCTTGTGGAACTATCGCAGAGCGCCCACAAATAGTATCTGCGCTTCGACTTGAAGGGCTGACCTGATTGCCATAGAACCTCCCTTGCACCTCCATTTGGTTCGACAAAGCACACACGGTCACCCTTGCCTCACAAACATACAACTGGCGAATGACTTTATTTGATGAGCCTGCGGCTCCCAGTTCTTTGGTGAGGTGAGGGCAACATTTACTGACCGGCTGGCATGGACGGAGGGGCATGCTCAAAGCAGGTGTCGGTGGCCCCTTCTGCTTAGCACGGGTCGCAAGGAACACGAAGGTCGCAAATGCCTGATTGCTGTCCATCCTATACTAATTGAACCTGTCCCGCTGAATGAGAATTTTGTATGTTATTTCTGGTGGACTGGGCGCTGTTGCCTTTATCCACTTGTAAGTAGGGGAATGTTGCTGGCTGGAAACTGTCTCCCTTACCATCAACCAGAGTTTCTTGCAACTAAAGACACCTCAGTTTTTCAGATAACCACCGTATCCTTTCCCCCTTTTCAGGGCGTGGTCCCATCACAGCACAGCTCGATCCTTGGTGTCGAACCTTACTGTGGCCTGACTGTACATGAAGCGGAGGTATTTGCGCCAGAACCTCCACTGCTAGGTGACCCAGCCGATAGGCGTCTAAGAATGTGCTGGCATCCTACACTTGTACTCTGGGCGGTGCCTTGAAGGAATTGCACTCCGCTGGATGGTGTGCATCCTCAGTCGCGAAAGTGTCAAGCAGACTGTGCAACCGTTCAAGGGCACCCGGTGCATTCCTCGGTCTGGGATCCAGGAGGTATCAACAATGAAAACAACATCTCTAGTCGCTGGCTATTGATTCGGTGCTTCACATTGCCACAATTGCATAAGACAAAGGCATATCAGGGCACTGACCATGCGTTTCTTTCAATGTCAAACACGCAGGTGACTCTGGCGTGTCCCTAGGGTGACTGGGCAGGCTCCTCACGTACTGGCGCCGTGTCCGTTGCGGAAACGTTGGATTTTCCCAAGCTGGTGAATGCAAAGCAACTTGGGAGCTCACTCTCAGGCACATGAGATTGCAAGTCGACACAGGTGTCCTTCTTGCGTAACCCAGGTTTGAAACAAGCTGAGCAAGTCGGCGTACTTATTGGATCCTTTCCCCTGCAGGCGGACCTCTCGGCAGGACAGCATTGGAACATTTGCCTTGCCGCCACTGTCACAGAGGATGATATCCAAGCCAAGTGGAGAGTGTTGGAATCACTGTCAGAGCGCCAAAAATCTTGAAGTGAAACTTACACAAAGAAAGCCCCGTTGCATTATGGATGGTCAAAGCCAACTCTCTGAAGCTAGAACACAAACCTGCACGTCAGTTCGTTGTAGTGGATACCAGCAACAGTGCTTAGACAAAGGTAAACTGAATTTGTCCGAGGATTTGAGGCCTAAATGAACGCCAGCAACATTGTCGACCCCCGGAGGCAACAGGGACGCTGCCTTGCCTTCAGGTAATCCACATGGGAGTGGCATGTCGAAATGCACAATTCGTTACCAGCGAGCAGGAGGATGACCTGGAACATACTGGCCATACTTACTTCTCCCATTGTGTGCGCCAACCTGCACATCAGACTGGAGCTGGTGCACAAGCCCTGGGACCTCGAGGGCTTCTTCTCCGAGGATATATCCGGTGCTCCTCCTACAAGGTGCTGACGCAGAGACCACCTCTGGCCCTGCGCTGGGCGTGATGGGGGGCTCGGCCTTTGGTTTGGGAGGATTTAACGATCTGCTTTTCTCAGCATGGTGGCTGGCATGAGTCTTGCCAGTGGCAGGGAACGGCTATCTGTCTCGTATTTTGGCTAGCTTTTGCACAGCTCCTCAGGTTGGTAAGACCACAATTGCTAGATCCTGAAGGCGCTACAGACCATCCAATAACACGGGGTGACAGCCATAGGTCAGGGTTGCCATTGAACCGTATGCTCTGTCTGGTTGGTCACCTCCTTGAGATGTCGAATATCCCTGACGTGATATAACGACGTCCTACATGGGCGCTGGTGCTCCGATGCTACTTCATGACGTGGCTTACGTCGATAATGAGGCACACCACTTCCTTTGGTCCCTGAGATTTCATGAGATTCCACAGGTTCCACTGCTCCGGGGCCTTCATAATGTACAGAGGAGAGACTCTACATTGGTGAACACTTACCTGGATAACGTGGCACGTGACGTGAACTTTATGCCTAGGAGCATCATGCTCAAAGGCTCCAGAGGGAGAAGAGTGTCTGAGCTCTCTTGTGCCTTTTTCAGTCTCTTCAACTTCGCATCCTTCGACAATTGTGGTGACAACTCACAGGCACCAGTAGCGAATTTTTTGTTTTTGGTTTCCGGGTATGGATAGGTCACTGCCTCACTGACGAGCAGTCACTGCAGAAGGTCAGGGTTTGCTCCCTTCGTAGTGCAGGTTACCCTAATGCGGAGACACAGCTTAGTGCAAAACTCCTCATGGTTTGGGATGACCGCCCCTTTCATGACTGAGAAGCAAACCTTGTTTCCTATGGCGTGCGTATGTGCCGCCTTACGAACAAGTGGTCCACCCTGATCTAACATCTCATTATTACCGGGTGGTGAAGCACGAGTGACGGCCTTGTGATACAGATGGAACAGGGGCACATGCTTATACTCACCCGTTGAAGGCATGGTCTCTCGGTGAATGGTGGATGCCTGCGGCCTCAACTGGCGCTTCCACCTCATCTGGCGCTGATTACTGCTGGTTGTTCCGAGTAATGACCACTTGGTATTGGACCACCATTTACCTAGAAAGGAGCGCTGGTTAGACATAGTCAAGAAATCAGATTGTAAGACTTCGGTCGCTATGGGCCAGGACGGCATTCTGGGTTCGCACTCACTAGTGATCTCAGTGTGGACTGGGCGCTGTTGCCTTTATCCACATGAAACCCGAGTTTGTCAGGTTTCCCATAAAGTCAAGGCAAAAGATTCTTACAACACGGCTGGTCAGGGGAATGAATTTCAGGTTGGCAGTCGAAGCTATTCGTACCTCCAACATAACTTGACATCTATATGGGAAGCGGAGGGAACCTGGTATCCAGCATTTCGCCGATGCAGGACATCACCCCCCGTCGATGTACGGACCCGCATGTCCCTGAGGGTCCCCTACACCACTCCCATTCCCCAGATGCGTCTGAAGCACCCGACCTGGTTCAATGATGCCCATTGCATGTGATGTAATACTAACGGGAAGATGCTCACTAACAGAATCCATTATGCTCAAACGATCTCCGGGCTTGAAGGTCCATCGGGTGCCTAGCTCCACCATCGAGCTGCCTCAGGGATCTTTTGCAACATGAGGCTTCTTTTCTGGGTGCAGCTGCCTCACCAGGGAGATTGAGCCATAAGGAGTTGTTGAGATAAGGGTAGAACTGCCATAAGGAGCACTTGACGGGCATCTGCAAGTATTCCGATTACTTGACTCAAGCTATTTTGGCTCATGTCGCCATTCTGTTCAAACAACAACTTACGAATTTCTCAAGTGGACTGGACGCTGTTGTCTTTATCCAATACTATTGTTAGGTGTTGCTGTTGTTGGCTGGGAACTGTCTCCCTTTCCATCAACCTATGTGTCCTACAACCAAAGACCCCAAGAGAGCGTTGGTGCTTTCTTGGTTTCTCATTACATTGTTTCGTTGGGGATTTGTTTTACTTTTTCCTGGGGGTCCTACAACCGACCACCCTTGTTTGCTCCCAGCTTCACCAGATGCATCTGATGCATCCGACGTGATTCGATACCGCCCTTCACAGGTGACGCAAGACTACCGGAGAACACGCAACCACTATCTCTGTCTTGCTCAAACGATTTCTGGGCTCGAAGGTCTCTCGGTTGCTTGGCTCCACTATGGAGCATCCTCTTGTACCTTTCAGTGTGGTTCCGGGGTCACATTGACCCCGTCAAGAATGGTGATGCTTTTGAGACACTGGGCATTATGACCACCTTGGCAGACAGGAAGGACACTGTAAAGTGTTGTGACATTCTCAGCTAGGGAGATGACCGTGAAATGACCTAAATGCATGGCCATTCTTTTGACGAAGGGGCCTTGAGTAGGGTTTGAATTCCACCGATGTCTACATGTACAAGGGTGCTTTGCTATCGGTGGAACCATTACGGAGGCACCCTCAAATGGAATTCTGCCAGTCGACCGAACGGGCTGACCATACTTACCTTGACATTGGTGCAACCCTAAGCGTTCAAGCAACATCTTGACAGATGGAACATTCCTTGTTCGATTCTACTCAATATCCTCAGGCGATGGTATTACATGACTACACGGCTGGGCGCTGTTGCCTTTACCGTGCTATGGTGCGAAATGAGCTACCGATAAGTTGTGTTAAATGCACTGTCGTGCAAGGCTGGGTGAGCAATACAATTGCGATAGCATCCAGGTGACCATAAATGGTGCCACATCGAGGTGCCAGTGGGCGTGCCATCAGTGTCTACTCAACACCTTGGCCTTCTACGTGTCCTGGAGCCCTCCCATCGTGGTGCACCATTGAGGTTGCCGCCTTGCTAGCCTTCACCGAGGAAGCTGCAATCCAGGATGCCCCCGGGCGCCTAAGCCATACGTGCACCTACCAGCGCAGAGGAAAGCACTGGGATCACTCTAAGGGAGCGGGGGTCTCACAGCATTGGTATAAGGGAAGCTACTCAATGCACAGCCCGGCACTCTTTGCAAAACGCATCGTTCTTGTTAAGAGGACAGAAGGTGGCCAACTACCACGGTATGGGCAACAGTACCCAGACGTGAAAGGGCTGCAACCTGCCTCCATAACAGGACAAGACATGCGGTTGGATATGGCAGTTTTCGCTTGGGAACATATGATGCACGAACAAGCTGCATACCACTGAAATGCTTACAAGCTGCAATGCTTCTGAGGGAGGATAGGAGAGACTCACATTGGCGTCAGCCGTGGACCCCAGACTCTTTGACCCTCGTGACAGAGATGGCAGACCAGAAATCATTCCACTGGGCGTGCAACAGACATATGTCCATGGTAGGGTTATTTCTGCTGCTGGTTTGGCAAAACCAGCACCACTTACTGTCATTGTCGTCAGGGTTTATTCCCTGCCACAGTGGAATTAAATGAGTTTCTTCCAGGATCTTCTCTGAGCCATCTGGGTCTATACCTTGCGTGGCTTCATCAGCCATCACGTGGGTTAACCTGCCGACTGTTGGTGGTCAACCGACACGGATGCATCAGTTGAGGCAATGGGCATGCAACAGACACTCTGTCCATGGTAGAACTACCCAACGTTACAGAACAGACTGGCAAGCAGCACACGGTGAACTCTTTCATCGTCTGTCGGGGTCTATTACTGGACTACAGTGGAATGGAAGGAGCTTCTTCCAGATTCATCATTGAGTCATCTGGACTATGGAAGCAGGAGTTATGACCTTGGGTTATGTGGGACATCTTTGAGTGTTATTTGCTATAACATCGCGAAGCAGTACTGAGAGGCATGGGGACTTTTCTGAAAGCGTAGTGTTTCACTTTGCTTCCTAGGTGTCTTTTTGGGTTTTTTGGGTGTTTCGGTTGTGGTTGTTTGGTGTTTTGCTGTCTTGTTTCTTGTGTTTGTTGGTGACACCTAGGTTTTTGTCTCACTTATTCTCTCATATGTGGGAATTGTCAATCAAAACAAAACGTATTGAGGACCATCAGAGCTTCAAGCGCGCACGGCACCGGCGAAAAAAAAAATAGATTAGGGTTTGTGGTTTTAGGGTTTTGCGGTTTTAGTCGTTTATTAGGTAAGACTTAGATTAGGGTTTGGTGCTTTGAGGGGGGCTTTAGAGGCTTCCTGATCCTTTTAGCGGGGGCCTAAGGGGAGTTTTTTTTAAGGAGGGCTTCAAGGTACTTTCACGGGGGACTTACGAGGTTTAAGCCGAAGGGAGGGCTCAAGGAGGGGCTTAAGGTCATCTTAAAGAAGGCTCAAGGGGAGACTTAAAGTCACCTTAAGGGGAGACCTTAAGCCTTCAGATCTTTGTCGGAACCTGAGTGAAGGACGAACCGCCCGGAACACGAATTCTAGCAGCTGGCAGCGAAAAAAACACGAAGGGGTCGGATCCGGCCTCCGGAAGGAAGCATCTAAATCCATGGAAACTGACCACCTAACTTCAGAGCTCTTCATGATTCTCAGCTGGCCTCCAGTTCTCGACTGATGCAAATAAGATCTTCTTGGATATGCTGCCATGACCAGCTGGAATCATGTCATGGTTCACGATGGAGTGTCTACTTCTTTCAGAATTTCCGCTCTATTGCAATCACTGCTATCGAATGCAAGCTCTTAATGAGAATGGTAAATGCGAGACTTGTCAGCAGTTGGGTGGATTCGCTTTTGATGGTATAAAGACCTAACAGGTGCATTCTATTCTTTCGACGCCATAGGTGTCGTTGATAAGGCGCATGAGTGGAAGCTTCCAATGTATCTCCTCAGCAGGAACTTCTTCAAGGCCTTTAATAGTGTGGAATGACATGCTTTTTTAAGGTTGCTGTCAGATAAAGCAGCATCTCTACGATTATAGCGTGGTCTCGAGCTTTTCACAGCAGTGCTCCAACGTGACCATCTTTGGACAGACGACTGATGGCTTTCCAAACGTGACATTGAACAAGATGCTTCTAAAAACTCAGAAGTGTCCTCATGGTGGTAGATCACATCTCGGGTGACATCGTCTTCTCTCATGCATCTAGACGCTCTTTTCTCAGATTCTTTTTCCGCATGCACTTGCCTGAGTTGATGATTTTAATTTCTACCTGATGACTTCGATGCTTGGCATGCAGTTCACAATGCTGAGAGGGGTGAACACTCACATTGAGTGTGCTGTTTCTCGTTCTTGGCAGGTCTTGTCTACTCACAGGAGGACTCTTTGTGACAAATCAGCTGACTCAAGGGTCTACATACTCACTATGCTGGTCCAACCTCTTCTTCTTTGGTGCTTCTGCAACTGAACTTCCAACAAGACTCTTGTTGCACGTCTCAACTCAGTGCAGGTGAAGGCTGGCTTACATGTGAACATGAAAAGACGACCCAATCAAACCTGGCTGGATGCTCATTGGGTGAGATTCCGGCTTATGTGGAGTGAGATTCGAAGATACAGTCTACTTCATGACCTTCATTTTACAGCAGACATGGATGGATTGGTCATGCTTTACGACACTGTCCCCTTTGTGCGCAAGGCTGACTAGTGGAGACTTTTCACTGGTGGAGAGTAACAGATAACAGCTACCTGTAACAGGAAAGAAGCATCCTGGCATGGGCTCAAGAAAACTTTCTGGGTGAAATCTTTTGCTCAGAGAGTTTAAGATGAAGCCCTAGATGGGTCAAGATGGAGTCAAGGCTTTCTTAGTGAAATCCCTGGCCTAGATATTTCAAGATGAAGCCCAAGATGCGACCAAGATGGACTTAAGAAAGCTTTTTTGGTGAAACTTTCTTTCTTTTCCTGCAATTGAACTTAGCACTGCTGCCCTTCATGACGGTACGACTGAACTGCATGAATTTTTGACTGTCGTTGATGATTTTTAACAGCAAGTGTAATAGTGATGTGGTGACAACATCTGGTTTCCTGGTAGCTGCACTGTCTATTCCTTGGTGCTCTTGACTTTTTGTCCATCCTTCTAAGATGTAATGCAGGAGTACGATCGACTTGCTTGTTTTGTTTTTATCCTGCAATGGTCCTAGTGGCACACTCTGTTTATTTATCCTTTTGTGCTTTTGGTTTTTGTCCATCACTCCAAGACGTGATGCAGACGTATGATGGACTTGTCGGTGATTTCGACCCGCGTGAGGCAAAAAGATTGTCTTCTGAGAGTGTGTGGCCTGAGTCATGTTCCAGTTTAGCCTTTCTCATCATGTTTCACTAAGACTCTGCTTGACAGGCCTGCAGTGGTAATATCTGACCTGTGCATTGCTCTCGTTTGAGTTGCATGCTTCAACTTGTATGCTCTTCGCTTCCTTGTTTGTTTGTTTGTTTGTTTGTTTGTTTGTTTGTTTGTTTGTTTGTTTGTTTGTTTTGGTTTGTTTGTTTGTTTTGGTTTGTTTGTTTGTTTGTTTGTTTGTTTGTTTGTTTTGGTTTGTTTGTTTGTTTGTTTGTTTGTTTGTTTTGTTTTGGTTTGTTTGTTTGTTTGTTTGTTTTGTTTTGTTTTGGTTTGTTTGTTTGTTTGTTTGTTTGTTTGTTTGTTTGTTTGTTTGTTTGTTTGTTTGTTGTTTTGTTTGTTTGTTTGTTTGTTTGTTTGTTTGTTTGTTTGTTTGTTTGTTTGTTTGTTTGTTTGTTTGTTTGTTTGTTTGTTTGTTTGTTTGTTTGTTTGTTTGTTTGTTTGTTTGTTTGTTTGTTTGTTTGTTTGTTTGTTTGTTTGTTTGTTTGTTTGTTTGTTTGTTTGTTTGTTTGTTTGTTTGTTTGTTTGTTTGTTTGTTTGTTTGTTTGTTTGTTTGCCTCTCTGCAGCTCAAATATGAGCTAGACTCGGTGGGGTGTGGTAGTGAGTCTCCTTCTTCCGGGCAGCTTGGAAGTGAAGAATTGGCTATTGCTCGCCAGACAGAAAAGGAACATGTGGCCAATGCAGATGACCATGCATAGTGTTGATAGCATCTTACCCACTGAACTCTTCATGCGAAGAGAACGTCGACGGCTGAAGGCAAAAGCATCTCTTGGGTCGAACTCGACCCGCGATGGAACAACGCTTCCGTGAAGCTGAATACCAGGGGTATGACTACCAGGAGGTGCAGGGCAAATGGAGACAAACACGCGAGCGGTATGAGCAGTCTGCGGATGCCCAATCTGCTTCACTTTTGGAACTGTCAAACCACTTCCTGCATTTTGACTATGCTGATGCAACATCGTGGGAATGGATTCGTTGGCAGGAAAAGAGCGTGGCACAGGTGTGGCATACCAAACAAGGTGTAAATAGGCGTAAGGCAAGGGCAGATGTACGGGATGAACCAATGCAGGTACAGCAATGAGTTATCTCGCCTATGGCGGCTGGCTCTATGTGCAATTGACAAGAGCTGTAAAAGGATATTTTCTTGCTTGCCTGACTCCTGTTGGAAGGTGCAACAGGTGGATGGACAGCTTTTGTCAGTTTGAGTGGATTTAGCACTTGGATCTGATGTCATCTTCGGCATCCTGGAAGAAGGATTCTTCGGGAAGTCTTTATTTCTTTGAGGAGAACGGCTGAGTGCAGAGGGCTAGGGCGCGTATGTTTCACCTTTCACCTAGTTCCCTGGGTACTCCTTTGTCTTTGTTGGTTTGTGTTTGGGGTTTGTGTTTTTGCTGTTTGTTTTCCTGCCAGCAGTACCTGGGTCTTTTGCTAATCAATGCAAGGACTCTTCACATACAAGAGAACCTATGACCGACAAGGCTCCGTGCTTGATCGGCTAGTGCGCAAAAAAAATGACATTCGTTTTTTTTTAAAACGTTGGCTGGACAATGTTTTGCTGATGTCAATTTGTGCCATTCCAAACCCTTGTCCGGACATGCAAGTTTCAGTTCTTTTGGTTTTGCTTCATCAGGTTGCCACCAGCAACAGAATGGCCGGTTTTTGTTACACACAAGTTTGCAAACTTACCAGTCGACGTTTTCCGAGTGCTTGTTCACCGCAGCCGTTTCTCACAAGCACTTTCTCTCGGGTCACTGCAACGGAGTTCGTGACATGGAATTTCTGCGTCATACGAGTGAGTCTGACCTTGTCCAGATGGTGCAGGTGCATATGTCGAACATGGCGAAGCTTTTTCCATTAGAGTTTACATAGAAAAAGCAACCATCAAGACCAAGATTCTATCAAAAGGTAGACTTTTTATTTGCGAAAGATGAAATCTAGCCACATGTGACGTATTGTTGAGGCCAAACCAGATTCTCCTCGTTCTTTTTGACTCACTTTTATGGGTTCGTTTTTTCCCTTCTTTGCTGTGAGGTGCTGGATGTGGCCGAGCAGGACCTCCTCCTCAGGGCTGTGGTCACAGCCTGCCCCAGACTTCGCATGTCCGAAGCTTTCAAGCTGCTTTGATCGTTTTCTTTGATCGTTTTCTTCGAGCCAGTTGTGTTTGGAAATGGCCGCTGCAATTCGTTTTTGACTCGTTCGCGCCAACCCCTGTTTTTTTGGTGGTTCAGGCTTGGTGCTCTGTTTCATTGCATTTGACTTGCTCACCTTTGACATTTATTTTCCATCCTTTTCCTGCCAGCAGTACCTGGGTCTTTTGCTAATCAATGCAAGGACTCTTCACATACAAGAGAACCTATGACCGACAAGGCTCCGTGCTCGATCGGCTAGTGCGCAAAAAAAAGATGACATTTATTTTCCATCCAATTTACATACGTGTCTCAGTGCTGCTCGCAGGCCTTGCCCTTGGGCACCGTACGCGAGGTCTTGGATGTCACCAAAGGCCGCTTCAAGAGTGACTCTTGGAACCCTTTGATATTCACAACGAAGTTCAGATTGACTCTTGGAACCTTGTTACCTTCACAATGACACATGTCCAGCCAGGTGTGGGAATATACCTAACCCGGGGCAAAGCGAAGTGCTTTGTTTCAACTTGCGGGGTTGCTGCCGATGACATGCGGACTTCCGAGGCTAGTTCGATGATTGTTTTCGCATCTGCACTCGTTTTGACATTTTGTGTCGCATTCCCTTTCTTATTCTTCTCTTCGCTTCCTTTTTTCGTGGGAGACTTTTTCTCTTGCTTTTTTCTCCTGCAGGTGAATTTGCGAGCTGCAAATCGCCGTGGGTGGCAGGTCCAGGAAGATGACTGGACTGCAATCTGGGAACTTCCGGTTCTTTTAGTGGTTAGCAGAAAGTCGATAGACAGAAGTCGTGTTTATTTGCGGGCTGGCCAGTTGAACTACAATAATGGGTCTTGGATAGATGGGGCATTTATAGCAACTAGGTTCGTTTTAAGATAAGAGCTCGGACTTTGACAGGGTGAAGGCGCAAGGGATAGAACCCTGCTGTGGTTTCGGCAGAATGCCGGCCAGCCCAGATTTTTCGGGACAGAAAGTGTTTAACTTATGAAGAGGATTTTGTATTTTTATGTGTCTTCTGCATGCTCTTGGGTCGAGCTGTGCATGAAAATCCACTTTCCATTCGAAGCAAACGACAAATGCGGTGGGAAGGCGCTTGGTGTCCAGACAGCCCTGGCTAACCGTTGCATGCTCTCACTTCTTTTCAGTGGTTGCTGATGTCTCATTTGTTGTTGGTTGCTTTGTTCCTGCTGGTTGCTTTGTTGTTGGTTGCGTTGTTGTTGTTGTTGTTGTTGTTGTTGTTGTTGTTGTTGTTGTTGTTGTTGTTGTTGTTGTTGTTGTTGTTGTTGTTGTTGTTGTTGTTGTTGTTGTTGTTGTTGTTGGTTGTTGTTGTTGTTTGTTTGTTGTTGTTGTTNTACTGCTGTTATTGTTACTGCTGTTGTTGTTACTGCTGTTGTTACTGCTGTTGTTGTTATTGTTGTTGTTCCTGTTGTTGTTGTTGTTGTTGTTACTGCTGTTGTTACTGCTGTTGTTGTTGTTGTTGTTGTTGTTGTTGTTGCTGTGTTGTTTTTTGATTGTCCGTTTTTTTTTCAACACTGGTCATTTTATTGTTTATATGTTTTGTTTTTTTGCTTGAATGTTGTTGTGTTTTTAGTGATTTGCATTGATGCATTTTTTTTTGCAAGAAACGAAACATCAATTGGGCTAACAATGTGATATGAATTGCATTCGGATGAATGTGCGACGGTGAACAAATGGTTTATTCTCAAAATCAAGCAAATGACAAAAAATCGTGAAAGTTTCCAAATCCGATCATTGGATTCGACCGTGATTTTATTGTTTTGTGAAATGGGGTGGTTCGAAGTTGCAAACCAACCATGCATTATGCGGTTGTTTTTTGGCACACCGACATTCATAAACATTTCAATTGAAATAAATGACAACGGAATCATGTTACTATTGAACACAAAAATACGATAAACCAATCGGAAACGCTTACAGCATCAGCATCTGACTTAATACGCGTTGTTTTTGTGATGTTGATCGGTTCTTGATAGTTGCGATTGTAATTTGTTGTCTATTCTGTAGTTTTGGCTCTGAATTTCAACATGTGCAAACAAAGTGGAACACTTTCGATTCCACCAATGCCGCAAATTCGGTGACCCAGCAGTTGGGAATGCTTGCTCCATGTTTGAAATGGTGCTATTTCGTATGTCGTTTGTTCACTGAAATTTTGATGTATGCTGAATTTTTTGTGGGTAACAAATTATTGGATTATGTAACGGTGTGTTGGTGAAAGATATACGGTGAGCGTGATGCAAACTACCTTTGCTTTGCAATCGTATTGTACCTGCGCGTTTTGCTTTGTTGAAACAGTCACCAGAAATTGCTTTGCCTTGCTCTTTGCACAGATGAAACCCAATTTTTTTTTTCTGGCATGAACGCCGCATCTTTCGGTGATATTCATCATAGATTTGCCAAGTCGGATGTTTCGCCATGGATTCCGTGCGTACAAACGGGTGGCTCCACGAGCCTTGCTTGGGGTATTGAACCTAGCCTTTGACAAACGAAAGAAATTTACCACCCTCCAGAAGAGCGCACTTGGCATCCATTTGGCATCCATTTGGCATCTCCCTTGCAGGATGAGTTCGTATATATGCTGCATCTGGGAAGATGTTTTTGAGCACTTGGATGTTTTGAAGATATCTTAGCGTTCAGGACCAACAACTGCCGGGCTGCATTGATCCAATGTAAAATAATCTCAAAGATCCTGCCGTGTTTAAGGCGGTAACAGTGGCATTTCCAACGCACTTTCGAGAGGGGGCTACATGCCAATGTGAAGGCGAGTTGCCAAGCTTGTTGGATGGGATTTTTTGAGATGTTTCGATAGTTACTCGATATGTCCATAGTTTGATGTGCATTTTCTTTTCCTTTTTTGTGTTCAAGGATATTAGTTACTAGTTCAATGAATTTGGATGTGAGTATCTGCTTATCATGAACCGTTTTCCCACCAGGTCGGAGGCGAATCATCATCGACACGGATCCAGGTGTACTTGTTCTGAGGGTGTGCGGCACAGTTCGGGTGGATTGATCACATACAATAAGTCCAGAATTTATAAATGCGAGAATCTGTGTAATCATCTATGTATTGTGTCTCTCTGGACAGAAAATGGGCTTGAAGAAATGGGGTCGGGCATCTTCTAAGAACAGGAGCCAAAGAAGAAAACTCCGTTGAACTTCTGCAATGTATATTTGAAGCCAAGACTGGGAAAACAGCAGACAGATGTGGCAACTGAAAGTGAGACAACAAGTGCTTGGAGATATCCAACATGGTGCCTTCGATGTGCTGGTCAAGCACATTGAGTTCAGATCAGGTTTTGTAACAGGGCACGTATTGCAATGTTGCCGTGAACATGCTTTTCAGACAATATGACACACACACGCACACACAAACACACATGAGGCATCATGAGGAAGTCATTGAAGACGTGGTTTTTCTTTTTACATTCATGCCTGAAAGCATGTTCATTTTGAGCTTTTTTGGTCAAATCAAAACTGGGTTCCAAATTGGATCTATTCCTTGTGCAAGCGTGCACGGGGTTTCATGATGTTTCATGTGGTTTTGTTTATGATTTATGTTGCGATCTTGTACTGCGACCTCAGCTACATTTGGTATCAGATTTCTGCCTTGATCCCCACTTGGCGGCCCAGCACCCACAGTACACACTTGATAATGTATCCTTCAGGGGCCCTTACGAAGGCTTCTCAGTCGTTGTGAGGTGTGGATGATGCTCTAGCCATCCTGCTGGCTTTGGGTTCTGAGCAACTGCAAGTGGATGGGCTTTCCATTGCCTTGGGAAACTGCAAGGACTTGTTGATCTGCAGAGAGGCAACTTGAGAGTAACTGGAGAGATGGTGACTGGTATGTTATTGACCTGGAATTTTTTTAAAGGTTAGTTGGGGTCATGCCGCAATGCCTGTGGTAAGATTTGGTAAGATTTGGTCAGATGCTGAGATGGGAGCATTTACCGGGAGCAGCCTTGCCTGGTAAAAACAGTTGGTGTTTTTTGATAAGAATCTTGTTGGTATGGGAGTGATGTAGCTCCATTGGCGATGAGCCATCCCGTTGGTTGGAGTCTTTCTGCTGCATTTTGAAGGACATTCGCGCACTAGGTTGGGACTGCCCGGAAGGTGAAATGTGTTTTTAACAAGAGGTTTTTGATCCTTTGGCCCTTTGACACATGTAAAAAAATGCTTTTTGAGCATCCAGATTTTGTTACAACCTTGGAGTCTGGAGCATATTGGACCCAATCAGACTGCATATTTTTTATGATCTTCACAAAAGCCGCACCACACCAGGTGTGACGTTGTGGTAAATTCACAAGCCGCTTCCGCCACGTGTTTTCCATCCAACCGCAGCTGGCAGGGTCCAATGCCAAAATGTTACTACGCCTGGCCAATGCCGAACTAGTTCCTGTCAGCCTGGGTGAGCAGCCTGAGGGTGCACATGGTGGAGGCCAGATGTTGGATGCTGGTGGTTTCGGTGGATGATTTTTTTGAAACTGTTGCAGTTGAAAATCTCAGGAATCTTGGTTGGTCGAGTGAAAAGATTGGTCCGATTTCTATTGACGAATTCGAGACGACGAAGGGTTTTTTGCAATGTTGAGGTGCTGTGGTGAGCCGGAAAGGTATGAAGGAGCAACTGGTGCATGGGGCAGATCATTTGGGGAATGTGGGTGTCTTGTCTGCATTCGGCTTGTGGCGTCATTTTCCAAGTTTCAATTTCAATACATATTATATATTCGACATAGGCTGTCCTTAGAGTCTGTTTGCAGATTCAGATGTTGCTTTCCAGCTTTCAGAATCGCAAGGAATCGCTTGGAATGCCATCGAGTCTCACCTTCCGAGGTGAGAAATACGGCAAGTGTGATGCCGATTACGAGGGCTTCCACCCCCTTCCTGCACCTGAGTTCATCTACACCCAGTGTTCACGTCACCTGGAATCAATGGATACTGTTAGATATACAACGTTGACATGGAGATCAATTTTTCAGAAGTCTGCGTGCTGTCGAGGTTTTCCGGGTGAAATCACCTTGGTTTGCATCGGTGCGCTACACAACTTGGCCAAATCCTTGGAATCTCATCCTGATCTGCCGGAGCTCGTTCGCGAGCTGGTTGAATTTTCTTGTTGGGGGCTGGTAAAAATGTGGGAGATTTCGCATTTGGGCAGAGAAGGTCCGAAGTTGGAGGATGTTACTGGAACATTTTGATAATTCGTGTTCTTCTTTGAGACCTCCGTACAATTGACAAGATGGGATGCTTTTGGTTGAATTTATGTGGATTCTCTCTCTCCCTCTCTATTCAAAATCATATACATCTCTACTCCACTGGGCCATTGAAACTCGGCTTTGTACACAAAGTCGAGCGGGATTGGGACCGCTAGTCAAAAATCGAGAAGGTTTGTTGGGACTTCTGGGAAAGTCTCCTCAAAAAAAATCCCTGCACTTCTTAAAGATTTCAAGTTTTGAATGGGCACAAAATTGAGGCAATTCCCTGTGACCTGTTTGGGATGGTTACGTGACCCTTTAAAGGGCGAATCCGTGACCTCCAACTGGGGAATCAAAAGGTCACGGCTTGAATCACAATGAGGCATCTTTTCTCCAAAAGTTGGGTGTAACAAAGTACTGAATTCCAAGTCGAAAGGTTGCTGACGTCCGGATCTTCACTCAATGATCAACGCAATCGGTGATTGCTGGTTGAAGGCTTCTTACTACCTTCGNTGGTTGAATTTATGTGGATTCTCTCTCTCCCTCTCTATTCAAAATCATATACATCTCTACTCCACTGGGCCATTGAAACTCGGCTTTGTACACAAAGTCGAGCGGGATTGGGACCGCTAGTCAAAAATCGAGAAGGTTTGTTGGGACTTCTGGGAAAGTCTCCTCAAAAAAAATCCCTGCACTTCTTAAAGATTTCAAGTTTTGAATGGGCACAAAATTGAGGCAATTCCCTGTGACCTGTTTGGGATGGTTACGTGACCCTTTAAAGGGCGAATCCGTGACCTCCAACTGGGGAATCAAAAGGTCACGGCTTGAATCACAATGAGGCATCTTTTCTCCAAAAGTTGGGTGTAACAAAGTACTGAATTCCAAGTCGAAAGGTTGCTGACGTCCGGATCTTCACTCAATGATCAACGCAATCGGTGATTGCTGGTTGAAGGCTTCTTACTACCTTCGCCTAAGTCATTGGTATCACTCAAAATCTCAATCTCCATTTTGAAAGGAACAAGTTGAAGGAAAAAAACACATAGAAAGAACCCAACTCCGAAAAAAACAACAAACAGACAAACAAAAAACCCTCCTCACCCGGACTTTTTTTCCTAATTATTTCCCCTTGTTTCATGGCCCTGGCGGCATCCAGGCGAAGTGGTGATTATGGGTGGTGCCTTTGGGGAGCGAAGGGGCAACCGGACCCCTGCAGCGGAGGCCAATTTCTTCGATGGTCCCGAAGCGGCACAGGCCGCGCCGAACAGCGAACCGAAACGGGGGGGGGGCATCGTTGGGGCCTTGAAAAGTTGGGAGTTGTTGTTGGTGGAGATAAGGATTTTGTATATGTATATATATATATATATATGTATAAATGTTGTTTGAGTACCCAGTTGCTAATTGTTGCTTATTTTTGGAAAATCAACTTGTGCTATTAATTATCATCAACTAGATTACTAAAGTTATGTTATTGTCAAAACTTTGTTGCTAATTAAAGTTATATACGTATATATTTAACTCAAGTTACACAATGGCAATTTCTATTTGTGTATTTAGGATCAAACATCAACCTTTTCTTGTCAGAACTCACCATGTGACATGAGATGACTGGGATGCACCAGGCTGTATTGACCGCCAACTTTCGGAAGGTGGTTCTTGCAGGCCCTCAGAAAATGGGAAAAGGTTGGAAACGGGTCAATGCCACTGGAGTCTTTTTTTCCACCATCTCTTGTGGTTTTAACCCGGGGCCCTTAGGGTTTTAGTCCAGACGTTGCGTGACATGGCGGTGTAGTCCGTTTGGTCCATAGGAAACAGAGGCGTTGGGGACTCCCCGGTACCTTCCTGGACTCAGCTGGTAGGATTGGACATCACGCACCAGACGGACATGCGGATTCTTCGGCAAGCTTGTTTGGAATCGCCATCTTCCTTGTCCCAATTCATATGGGACTTGTGCGAGACCTACATGAATGTGTACCATGAGCCTTGGATTTTTACTGAATTTTTGGAATCAGGACTCCAAGTTGGACTCCAGAATGGGGATTTTGTAAAAATTGACAAACAAAAACACTGTTGATGGTTCAGAAATCCGGCAACAAAAAAACCACCGAAAGGATGTAGAAAACCCTGTAAATCCTGGGATAAACTTGCCATATCAGCCGGACGCAGCCGGATGAATCAGCTGCGGTGCTGAGGATTGGGGTGAGACTTTAGCACCAGCACATGACACCATTCCCATCATGTGCGACCCATGGGTCCGGTGCGATTGGACTGGCTTATGTACCCATATACCATCTGGTAAGTAGATGGCTAGCCACCCCCAAAAGGTGCGATTTGTAAGGAGCTATGAGAAACCAATACATACACTTGAACAAAACAGAAAGTCGACTCAACTATGTCCTGCTTGGCATTTGCCTCTGAATGTTGGTGTCTTTTGTTTGCTTTGATTCATGGCAGTGATTGTCAAGCAGGGATTTCTGAAAAGACGCAACGTTTTTTTCCTACAAATTCATCCAGACATATGACATATCTCAGAAATTTCCTCCCAACATCCGATTCCTGGAGCTGTTTTGGGATTTTTTTTTGGGAGGTACTTGGTGCGTCCTGATCTTTTTGAGGGACAAGAGGTCCGTGTGGAGGTGGAAACCAAAGGAACCTTGACACGCGGCATGTCCGTGGTGGATTGGAAAGGACAGTGGGGCAAAGCTTCCAACTGCTTGGTGCTCAGAGAGTTCCTTGGAGAAAAAACTGGTGGGTTTTACTTGCCATATTTATATGGGTGGTCTAGGAGGACCCGGGGTCCCTAAGAATCATCTCAGCAGGTGGACCCCTAAGCTATGGTCATACCATGTCGTACTGCAATACAGGACTAGGTAGACAGGCTATTCTATACATATTCCTTACATTGATACTCACAAGTCATACCCACTGTCTCTGAGGGCAATATCTTTTGAGACCTTTCCAATTCATCCAAACTTCCCAGGATTGTGGACTCTGATGCCTTCACACAAGCTTTCGTGGATGCCATTGGGCGTCTTCCGCGTGCCGTTGCCACCGTTGAGTTGGATTAAAAAAAAGGTACACATGAAAGAGCGGGGATGATTTTTCAGCGACAGGGGGAGGGTTAAAAACCGCTTTCTTTTGATTATCTGGGTGGTGGTTTCAAATATTTGTTATTTTGCACCCCTATTTAGGTTGAAACCACCAACTAGTTATGTTGAGATATTCTTCACTTGAGTCACTTGAGGTTGATGCATCGACCAAATCTCCCGCAGCCGAAATGGTGGAAGGGAACCGTGGGTTGATTTTTGGAAGTCAACGGTGCAACGGTGTCGTATTTCTGCGGAATACCTCTCCTGCGGGGAGGAAAGAATGATAGGGAGGAAGGAAACAAGCTTAAGATAGGTCTGGTGACAACGTTTCTTCAATTGCGAATGGGAATTGTTTGAGGTTTCTTTGAGATGAAACCGAAGTAGACTCAAACCACTTTCATGTCTATCCATCTTTGGATATTTTTGGCATGTCGTTTGGCTACAGGCCAATTGGCACAAAGATGTTGAGATCTGGGATCCTCTTCCAACATGTTGTCTCCAAGTCGCAGGGCAGACGGCTCTGAGTTGTTTTAGCTAACTGGAAAGACAAGGCCACAGAAACCACCAAGCACTCATCTTCATGAGGAAGATTTGTAGGTACCACGAGCATTTGGAGTCATGCTTCTAGATTCTAGATGACAGATGACCCAAAGACCTTTTGGTTTTTTCATGAACGGCATGATGGGAAGATGTTTTGAAACTTTTGAGTGGAAGCGGACCTTTTTTTTTGTGTTATTTGCTAGGATCATTGAAGATTTTGCAGGCTCCCCTTGGAACCAATTTTCCCTCCCCTTCAACTTGACCGGCCGTGCCGGGTGGGGTGTGCCTGCTGAAGAATGGCGGCCATGTTTCTTCCGGCGTTGCTCTGTGTGGCAAGTGCTTTGGACTTGCCCGCCAACAACTCCATCGCAGATGCTAGGGCGAGGTGCTTGTGGATCAGTCGCAAATGCCGGAGATGAGCTTGTTTCAAAGGTCGAATCATTGCACTGATACCCATGATACAGTAGCGATTTGTAGAGGGCTGATTCGGGCTGATTCAGGTTTTTTGGGATTGAAATCCACTCAGTTGCGGGCGAATCATTTTTTTCCATGGATTTCAAGATAATTCAAAGGGATTTCAAGATAATTCAAAGGGTAAGGGGGTCGCTTCAGAACGCGAGGGAAGTGTCGCTCCAAAACGCCAAACGCGGAGCCAGTACTTAACTGAATAACTGATCTGGTGGTCCCCCAGTACCCCAAGTCCCCTTGTCCCAGCCGCCAAAACCTAAAGGGTAGTCCCCAAGCTCCACCCCTAAACCCCAAGTTCCCTTGTCCCAGCCCCCAAAACCCTAAACGGTGATGTTTCTAAGTGACCCTTAGATGATGTTTGGAAGTGACCCGTGATCGCTGTGTTTGGAAGTGACCCAAAATCGCTGTGTTTGGAAGTGACCCTGGTACCATTCAAAGTCCACCTTCCAAGCCACCAACATTCAAAAAAGAGGATTTGATGTTTTTTTTTCGACTTCGAATCCCCACGACCTGCGAGGTGGTCGTGTCATGATTGCAATTCATCTATGGACTCGACGGACTGGTCTCCGACATTGAGTCGCAAGGACATTGAGACTGGCATCATGCCAGTTGCACCTTGACCCACAACAACATCACTTTGACCCGAAAAAAAAGGGGGAACAAAACATATCAGTTTTCAAACGGGAATTTGGATGAAATTGGTTTGATGCAATATGTGAAAAGACGGAATTTGTGAAATTCTCGGAGTTAGTTTATTTTGAGCTCTGCCTTTCACGGCCTACAGACATAAGATTTGAAGATATTCTCAGGGACATAGGAAAGAAAATACATGTTATACTGTTATACCTACAGTAGGTTTTCTGCCAAACATTTCATGGGGATGGAATTGAATACGTGATGTTTGGTGGCTAAGGATCTACAGTTGGAGATGCCCTTCGCATTGAAGGCAGGACAATCAACTCGGTAAGTCAGTTGGAAGTCGCCAATGCGTTCGATCCAACACCCAGGTTGAGAAGGAGTTTGATGGATCCTTTTGGACCGCCTTCTCTAGGCCAATGGGATGATACTCAGTCGTGTATCTTGGGTGGGGCTGAAAAAATGCAACTTGTAATGAATGGCTTGGATGGAGTGAACTGCTGCCTGGTCCGACTTAAACTTAGACTTTGATAGAATAATATTTCAGGGATGGGCCATCAAGGTTTCTTATGTCATATCCAGTTTTTTCATACTTTGATAGCAATGAAACAGCAGCTGGGTCTCGAGACCTAGATACGCATGCCATTTCTTCATGTCTATCTGTCATTATCATCCCACCATTCGGTCGCAGGAGGTCCTGGTATGCCAGTTATGCGGCAGCAACAGCTTACCTGGCCTTCATTTTGCTAGGCTCCGGAAATGACCGATGTCGATGCGTTGCTGTTGTTGTTGTTGTTGTTGCTGTTGTTGTTGCTGTTGCGTAGGAAACTTTTGCATTTTTTTTGCTCCCGGTTTCCATCGGCTTAAGCCCCAGTGTCCAGGAAAAGAATGGATGAAGGAACGGCAAGCATGGGATTTGAAACGGAGCCTGGCTCTATGGAATCTCTTCTTAGCAGCTTCCTGGCTGGCCATTTGAAAAAAACTGAGCGACCACTAGCTGGGATGCATCGGAGAATTTGGCCATCTGTGACGCCAAGGTTTTCTCCTTTGCTGGAGCAGTCCGCACGGTGCCACAACTTGTAGGTGCCGGAAACTTTGGAAGGATCCAATTTGTCAGGAAATTCAATTCGGAGTTTGATTTCATAGCAGAAGATGTGGGATATCAGGATATCCTTCAAACTTTTTGCTGACATAACTCGGCAATTCTTGAATTTCATTTAGCAAGTTGAAATTCAATTTCTAAGGCCATGTTTTGACACCCAATGTGTCATTGTTGATTCTTAAGGTGCTTTGATGGAGTACGGCTTTGCCTACACCGTGTGCCGCCGTGCAGTCTTTTACTATGGCAATGGTCCGGCTTGGAAACTTAAATTTGGCAGTTGGCAGTTGGGCAACTTTCTGAAAGTTTTTGCCCTTGACTTGGTGAAACTTCACCAAGGGCAACTTTCACGGAGTGGAGTCTATCAAGACTGCAAGACCACAATCACATGATGTGAAACAAAAATGAAAAGAAAGCTTCAGTCCGAAAACTGCTCGACCAAGGCTGGCTTTTGGGTTTGCCTCTTCATTTTCTCGAAGTATTTGGAGCTCATCGACACCGTTTTCTTGGTGATGCGAAAGATGCTCACCTTGGTAAATGATAGTTACGCCAAGTGACGTAGGCCCTAAATGTTGGTCGTCTCGAGTTGATGAAGTATTGTCATAATTTGACTAGAAATAGGTTGTGTTTTTTTTGTTTGGGGCGTTTAAAGCCGGCTTTGTTTCTTGAAAGGAAGGGTCCAATTCCCTGAGCTTCTCCAGGTTCTCTTTTCATTAGAACAAATAGCCTTCCAGGGGCAAGTTGAAGTCGACAACACCAGTGAGTCAAGTGATGACATGATCACCATCACACCACCTCTAACATCATCATTCTTGGAACTTTTCGATCAAGCGTTTGAATATTTTTTTTGCCTCAAGGACTCGCGTAGAAATGTGAATAACTCAAAATCTCACCATGTGAAATGTCTTCATCTATCGGAGAGTCTGTACCCTTACCCCCGCCCAATTCACGACCTGATAAAGAACCAAGAAAATGAGGAGAAAGGTTCGCTTCCTACATTGGTACCACCACTTTTCGGTCCTGCTCTATTGCTGGCATGCCTACACTTGGGACACTTGCTTCAAATAGGGGAATCAGTTGGCAGAAATGGATATCTCCAAGATACACTCAGAGTTTTCCGGTGGTTTGAGGAGATGCCAACCGGACTCTACTTTGCAGCTATGAACTATACGGTGCATGCGGTGATGTATTTCTACTACTTCCTCAGTGGCAGCTTGGATTGAAATTCTTCAGATCCATGAGTCAAAGGTTTATTTTTGAAGTCATTGGAATCTGAAAAAGTTGAACTCTTCTGAAGCAACCATCACTTCCCTCACATCAATTACAGCAATGAGAAGCCTCACTGGAAGATGGCTGCCCAGGTGTATTGAAGAAGCCGCCCGACTGGGCGTTGCTGGTGCTTCTCGATTTAACCTTAAAAAAAATAAACGCCACCCCCGGTGGGTTGGAGGCCCAAGAGAAAGGCGAATCTATCCTGTGAAGAGCTTCGGGAAAAGTTTTCAAAAGCTGAAGTCAAAGATCAAGATAGAGAGGGGGTGTATTTGGATGATCCATATGAAGAAAATCTCGCTATCATCGGGCAGAGTCGAATTCTTTGGACTTGTATAGTATAGAGTATACAGTATTTTGTGCGCAAAAAACGTGATTGAATTGCCATTTTGGGTGAAGGAACTGTGTTAGGGAACTGGGAGGGGCTCGACCTTTTCTATAGAGGATATCCAACGTGCCTTGACATTAACCATGTCTTGTACTGCCTTGAATACCGACTGCAAGTGTGTGGAAAACCTGTGACTTTGGGTCAACCCAGGACCGTTATGCAGCTCATGCAGATGGTGATCGGACTTTTAGCTGCAGATGGTGCCACAAGAAAGGACATCTGTGAATGCTACTGTTGATGGAAGACATCCGGCTAACCAGTTCAGGTGGTTAGCCAGATTTTGTTGCATCAACAGTACTACTGACTCCAATCTAATATTGCAATATGCCAAAGGGTGTCGGTCCTCTGGCCTATGATCCTGCAGATACTTGAGGAAAATAACCATTTAGTCATTTAGATTGGAAACCCATATCTGAAGATTACTGAAAACTAGAAGACCAGCTTCCAATATTGATAACCGTCAACCCTTGAGGTATCCTCGTTACTTGCTGCCACATGCACTTCATGATCAACAGGAGCATAGACCAATGAAACCGGAAGGGCTGAAAGCAACAGTTTGCGGATGGTTTTTGACCGTGATGTCGTATGTGCTTTTGAATTTTTGTTTTCCTGCTACTGCCGGACGATAGACTGGTACAAACTCAAAACGGATGGGTTTTCCATAGTTTTCCTGTCCTTTTTCCAATCATCCCAAGATGTAATATCTATGCATGCCTCATTCGGGTCACTAAGATGCTCTTCCAGAAAGCCAATTTTGCAGGACCGTACTGAATTGTGATGGGCACGTGGATAATCTGAAGGTGGGAGAAAACTTCGCACACAGATGACAGGAGAACTTGATGACCTCTGACAAAAGTATCCACTTATACAGATACTGTGACTTGTTGCGACCGGTTCGTTGATTTTCTTTGAGGATATATGTAACTAGATTTGTGTCGTTGGCATGATCATGTCATGTTCGATGAGAAAAGCTCAGCAAGGCAGCATTGACGATGTATGTGTCTTGGCTGCACGTGCAATCTTGGTAAGTAAACCTAATTCGTGACCTCCCTGATTCGAACTCTTGAGTTTTCAAGCTCCTGTAGAGGGCTTCAAAGATACAAGATTGCAAAAGCAGGAGATCCCTTCACAATCATGATTTCAGTGTGCCATGTCTTGAAGCAAAGGGTTTTGCATACGAAATATGTTTTTTTTCCCTACGGACCGCTGGACGTTTCTCGCTCTAGGCGTCGTATTTTCTGCTCTTTGCACATTTCTTTGCCGAGCGCTACATCTACCCTAAGATGAAGAAAGCCTAGGCTGCTTTGATCTAGCTTCGACTCCGATTTGGGAACGCAAAAAAGTGGTTGAATATTCCTTAATTCCATCATTCCATCATTCAAGCAAATCATATCTGACAATACCTATCAATATCTAACATGTAAAATCAGTCTTGTTGTTTCCGTTCGGGGTTGCCAGATTGTTAGTTAGACATACCACTTTCTGGCCACAGTGACAAGAAACCTATGACAAACAAACCAGCCATGGCACACAATACAATGCTGGGTTCTGCGCATGGGCAAGCAAAGGGCTACAAGGTTTTTGAGATGGAAACAGCGAAACAGCTCGCTGTTGTTTACAGCTTGTTGTTGTTTGCCATCACAAACTCATCACGCACGTTCTCAAAAGACAAAGAGGTGACACGGTTGCACAATCCATGTTTCCAAGAGATTACCAACGATAGTACTTCGATTTTCAGTGGTATCATGTCTTCATTTTTCCTGTGTCTTTCTATTCTTGCCATCTGACCCCCTTTTCTTGCCCTGAAGCGTGGCAAAGTCTGTTAGATGCTGGGCACTTGTCCGATTTTGTGGCAGCGAAATCTGTGTGGCAGTCTCACCACCTTGCATGGGTGATCCAAAATTACCACTCTCCTGGTTGTTTCTAGCCAATCGACAGAGCTGTTTTCGTGGCACCATGCACAAAGGAGGAATTCGTGGCATGTCGGGAAGGCATTCTCCCGTGCTAAGTCAGCTCGCAGCCTCAAATCTTAGGTGTTTTTCTGTGTTAAGAGCGCAGAGAAGCGTTTGCGAGGTCAGAAAAGTATGATGCCAAGTCGCTAAGCATGGTGTCCAACTGTACTACTTCCATACATACAAGTTCCATACAGCTAGGGCTACCCCATCCAATTGGAATGTGTGGTTCTGATTTGGGCACCACTTTTTTTGTATAGGAAAGGAAGTCCAGCTTTGGGAATCCGGTTCCATACTCCATGGCATGCTTTGGGAGAACATGTTGAACACCATATCAAAAGCTTTTTTCATGCGACTTTGGCTTAAGCTGGAGGATAATCAAGGAACCATGGATGATGAGGCAGTCAACGCAAATCCAACAGATCAGCAAACATAGAAATCTTGACCGCCAAGAAACCTCAAAGAGCTTTGGGTATGTCTTCAGGACCATCACCTGACGCGGACCGACTCACCTATTTTCGCGGACCGAAACATCTGCAGTTGAGTTGTGCACTGAACAAAAACTGCGTCGGCGTTGCAGGCCAAGTAGCTGATGACTGCGATGCTGGAAATTTTGTGCTGAGGAAAAATTAGATGATTTCAAAAGTTTAGTATTGGGACTGGACACAAATTGGATGTTTAGGACTCCACCCCAAAGGCATATGCCAGGTGAATGAATTGACTTCCAATGGCTGCATGATTGAAATTGCTCACCATGTAGATCTTTTCACACCTTCACTAGGTGGTTCCAAACATGCTTTCTTTCCTTTAGTTAGGGAAGATTTTTCATTTGATTCATACCTTTCTGGGTAATCAGGAATTTGAAAAGGTTGCAAAAGACCATATAAGTGACTAGAATCGACAAGGCATTAGACTACGCGGTGCAGAAGTCAGAGTTGTAGCTCTGTCCCACAAAGACATCTTCGGAAACGATGACATCGATTTAAGTCTGACCTAGCTTTGGCGGCTTGATTCGGAAGGCAAACATTTTTTTTTTTGGGGGGGGGTGGAAGATGTGGAAACGTCTCAAAATGCAGGAAAACCCTCCAAAATGGGAGAAAATTCTTGAAGATCATGGGATCATCTTTTTTCAGTTGGCTTGGCCTTGCTAGGCAAATGTCGCAGTGGGAGGCCAGCATCGGCAAATTCAGTTGGATGGTGGTTGAAGAAGCAACAAAAAATCATTTGTTGGGTTCGTTTTTTTTGGTGGAAAACCTCTGGTTACTGGATCAGTGTGAGGTCGTTGGCGGTTCCGACAAGGGCGGCATTTTGGTGCGCAAAGGGCAGGACTTGAAGTCTGAACAGTGTGCTGATCGCCTGGGGTCCAAGGTTTGCTATCCTAACAAAACTACAAAAAAGGAGGGGTTAATACGGTTGATGGAAGAAATCCGGCTAACCAGTTGAGGTTGGTAGCTTATCCCAGTATTTGCAGGCTTTTATACATCCCAGGCGGTTTTCTCGCCGGATTTCTGAACCATCAACACTATGACTTGGATGTATTTGAGAAGCGTCCCCCCACAACAGTGGAAAGGTACTCTAAATCATCCTGGTTTTCAGGGGATTTCGCCGATGAATCGGGTTTGGTCCACTAACCCTCACCCATCGAAGCCCAGGTCTTTCCACTGGTGCTCTGGTACTCCGACGTGTTGAGATGGGGGAGATGGGGGAACGGCATGTTCGGAAGTTGATGGACTTGATACATGTTCATGCTTTTAAGTGGGAGAAATTGAGATGTATCATGAGTGAGATGTTTCTCATAGAGAGATTTCTAGTAACATGTGGATGAAAATTTATACTATGATATGTGAGATGCATCAACTTGGAATTTTTGAGTTGTGAAGAAAGGCCTAAAAGTGGGAAATCTTCTTAATGACACGTGGGCTATCACTTTGGAGCCGTGGTCTTCCGACGTGTTGATTGAGACCTCCAAAATCCGTTAGTACGGAAAAAAGCCCTCCAGGCTGGCCTAAATTTTTGATAATTTTTGATATTTTTACTTGCAGCTGAACTTTAGCAGCAGAAATGCATTTTTACATCAAGACTTTGGTCCAATAAAATCCTGAGCCAAGAACTTCTGGAAAAACATCCCATGGCAACAACGATTGCCTCAACGAAATCTTGCAGTCTGTCGACTTTCCGAATCGAAACAACTTCCCGACGAACTGGGCAAAGAACGCCTCCGTTGCTTTCATTGGAAGATTTCTTTGGCAAAGTGAATTTGGAACTTACCAATCTTACCATCAACGAAATTCATCGAAATTTCCAACGGCCCACGGCATCCACTTTGGGCATTCATGGCGGTGCTTGTATGCTAATTTGGCAGAGGCAAGGGCTACGAATTGAAAAGACTGCCATGATTGGGCGAAACAAAATCACCGAATGGCGAGCCCCAAAGTGAAATTCCAGGAAGTTGGTGAAGTTGGTGTTTTGGACATATTCCCACATCTTCACCTTGGGTGGTTGTTCCAGGTTGGTGGATTTTTTTAGCAGTAATTTCTCCCACCAGCGGAATCCGGAATCTTTCCACCAGCACTCCCTCTGGAAGGTGCCGTAGCAAATGAAGAAGCTGGGAACTCCTAAGGCTGTACGCAACTTCTTCGCGCCTCGGCGTGTGCTGGTGGTCGGGGTGTGGTGGTGGTGGTGGTCGGCGGGCCATTTTTCGGCCGTTAAACACCCAAAAATTCCCAGGATGGTGGAAATCGGAGAAGTGAGATTGGAGAGTTCAAGGAGGATCCCGTCAAAATTGGAATGAAACTGGTGATACTGTTGACCGTGCAGAAATCCGGCGAGAAAACCGCCTGGGATGTACAAAACCCTGAAAATCATGGGATAAACTACCAACCTCAACTGGTTAGCCGGATTTCAGCCATCCACAGTAGTTTTTTGTGTTGATTGGAAAGGATATATACATATTACCAGATTGACATAACATCAAAATGGTTGACCTGAAACATGTATGACATGAGACCATATACCTTACAGGTCACATTGGATTAAGTCTTAGAACCCTTCATTTCGCTTTTGGAAGAGCTAAAAAAAAAGTGTGATGTTCTGGTATTCTCTCGGAGAAATGGTTGCCTGAAACCCAGCAAGCAACAGAGACAGAGATTTTTCCACCTGTGAAGGAGCTGAATCACAGCAGCAAAGATCGAAAAAAGGAGGCCCTAAAGAAGGCGGCCTGGTGAAGGACGTATGAGACAGGTTGATGATTGTGGATGGGTGAGAAGTGAGTGTTGGCGGGATGAACTCCTCTCCAAAGTTTTGTGCAGTAGGGTTTCTCAGACTAGCAGTAGTAGCATATCAAAATGAGTGTGGTTCAAGAAAGAATTTGCCTAAACTTTTGTCTGCAGCAAGCGAACCAACAACAACAACAACAACAACAACAACAACAACAACAACAACAACAACAACAACAACAACAACAACAACAACAACAACAACAACAACAACAAC